>JAPDOI010000921.1:0-254160 GCA_029168955.1 Aplectana chamaeleonis
CTAACCATTCCGAATCAGTACTGAACTGGATGTGCATTTCATTTTCCAAAGTCGACAAAGTAAAACTATGGGAAGGTTGGAACAACACGCTTTTCGGTCCCCAACATTCTGTCATCAGAGCGAAAAATCAACGTGCAGTCTTAATTCGCTTCCAATCTTCAGCCAAACGGCTTCACCCTCAATTATTCACTTCTCGACATGCCCTGGGATCTCGACCTTGTGGCACCCTAAGACCACTGAAGCGACTTATAACCACGTTCAGCAACCACCACAATCCCTGATAAACCGGTGGATGAGCTTTTCAAGAGATTAAAATAATCATTCGAGACTCGCCTGAATTTTTGAAAACCGTCTCCGATAATCATAACATCACAGATTGATTCTGCAAAAATAATCCAGGATTATTCTTCAATTATCGGTTTAAAATCGCCTAAGATTCTGCTAATACTCAGCTCCCCACTACAAACTCACCACATCTCATCATGTTCGTGAGTCATCGCGAAGTCAATCAAGAGCGAGTTCATGAGCGCGAAGACATCTGCAATTACAATACCATTTCACTGCAATACTACTCACAAGTTTTAGTCAGAACGCTTGCGGATAAGATTTCTCTCGTTTTGGCGCCCTTTTCTGATAACTAGCTTCAAACTCGATTTCTTCGGAACACAAAAACAGATTTAGATTCGCAGAGGTGATGAGTCTCCAACTGTATGATGACTAGAAGTGTCTCAATTTAATTAACCCCCTCACGATCACGTGTCCCACCGGTGAGACACTCGTTGACTACCACTTCGGACCGCGTGTCCCGCTGGTGGGACACCCTTTTCAAAAATCAATTTCTCCGCCACAAAAAAACTTTAGAACTGGCATATGATCAATTTATTGACCCATCCAAGACTTGATTAAAAACCCCGTGGTCCATCGGTAGGTTAAATGCAACGACATAATTAGACTTTTATAAAATCAGGTGGGCTGAAGAAGAGGAAAAACGGCTGTAAAGTAACTTTGGAAGCGCCGTAAGATTTATTTTTCCTTCTATTGCTAGCTTTTAGGTTGTTATTTAGGAAGCTATCGTTTGAAACTCGTTTACTTTTCTGAAAGCATTGCGGCTTAGTGGACCCCGTTTTGGTTTTGAATAATTGTTTCTCGACAACAAAAGGGTCTCGAAGACGCAAACTCTGATACTGTTTAATCATCGTTGCTAGCTACAGTATAGACACAAAATGTGAAAGCAATTACCCGTGGGCCGCTATTCAAGCCAGCGGGTCCCACCGGTGGGACACGTTATACGGTGACGCAATATTGCGCGCGGTCTGAACGTGCAGTCACCCAAAATTAGGCGTGGTCATGAATGGGTTAAACAGTTTTTGAGGTAAAACCTTTAGTGTGCTGTATAGTATGCAGCTGTACTACGACGATATATCCTCTATTTCAGAGTCAAATTTACTGTGTTTCTTTGCGCGTTTATTCGGAGAGACAGCGAGAAATTGTGGGAAGAAGAAAACGCAGCACACGCCATGAGTTATGAGAATTCCTAATTGTTACAGAGGGTATGTCTTCTCAGAGTAGGTAAATTGGTATCAAAATTATTTGTTAATCTGATAAACTCGGGGGGTGAATAGGCTCCCAAACATCTTTGGATAGCACCGACAGCTGCTTTCCATCCCCCAAAATGGGCGGAGTCGTACCCTCCTAAGGTGCCTGTCGTGAGGGCGTGGGTTGATTTTGAACAGTACTTGGGGAATCAGAGGGTGCCTATCGTGGGGGTATTGGGGAGTAAAACCAGTGCCATTCCGACCACCGCTGTGCTGTTCTCGGTTGCGGGTATCGTATTCTACCCATGTTCCTACAGTGCCCTTTAACCGCTGAATGCTCTATGACTGCTTAACCACTCATCATATGGTCACATCACGTCGTAACTAAACTTGAATCATAAGTAAAGCACCATCACTAATAAAACAGTTCAGATTCCACTTCATTTATTGTTTCATAAATACATGAACTCCGTTTTAATGGAATAATTTCATTCATATGTAGTGGCAAACACTATGAAATCAACAGCTGCGCAACATTACAGTGATTTACGGCACACGTCATGCATAACACCATAAGAGAAACAATTTGACAACCATGATAAACAGCACTCACGATAAAAGCTCAATCAGCACAGAAAACATTACCATCGCTCATAGCTTCCACTAAGGAAGACTAATAGCATTCTCAGAAACACAAAAATTTCGAACCATCCAAAATTTTGATAAAAATTCTTTGTATATAGAAGAAACATTCAGTTACCGGCATTCAGAGCATCCTACTGCATACGACGCGGTTTGCTCCAAAATCGAAACAGTTTGGAACACAAATTCTTTTATGCTTTTTTTTTCGTTATAAATCGTTAGAAGGTGCCTAAAAATTAAGGTCCCGTTTTCTAGACTTCAAAAAAAGCTCCTGAATGAAAATTATGAGCTTTCAAACTTCAACATTTTTCGACTGATTCTTTCGTGTAGATCTTTAAAGACACCGTTCACAACTATCCTTCTCTGTGACTTTCTACAATGAAATGATAAGCGAGGAGGTCTTAGGCTCCCAATGGCGAAAGAAGAACAAAAAAGAGCCAAGAACCAGGGGTTTGCAGAATTTTCTCTTTACTGTTTTCTGTTTTCTGCCCATTTTTTGGATAATTTTTTCTGTTTTCTGTGAAAATAGGCAAAATCTGGCAGAGAACAGAAAAAACCGTGAACCTCAACTTGAACCAAATTTACATCAGAGACTAGTGACCGAACTCATTGACTGTGAACCCATAGATTTAGAGAACCTTACACGCACTCTCTGCAGTTTCTTAAAGGTAGTGTTTGCCATAAAAAAACGATTTCTGAGCTCTTTTTGTGAGAATGTAGATTTGGTCATCACAAAAATTGAAATAAGTGAAAAAAAACCGGAAATTTGCCGAAAAAAAAACGGGCAAAAACAAGGTATAACGGCTAAACACAGGTGTCGGCCGGCCCCCTAATTAACGCGGTTTCCATTGATGCTTGTTTATCCGCTGTTTGTTTTGCTGTTAAAGTACTCAGAAGTCTCCAAATGTGCTTAGAAATCACTTTGGAAGCAAAATAAAAGTTGACGAAGTAGCTTTTACACGATTCTCGATAATTGGAACCGGGAGGACACCAAGCAATAACTTATTCCTAAACTATTTTCCTCAAACTTTTTACTTATTTCAACTTTTTTGATGACCATGGGGATAGCATACCAACCGATTTCATCCAGAACCTTGCCTTTAGGTAAACTCGTCTATACCGCTCTGGTGGTTACCCGAGCTGGTGTGGTGTAGTGGTAGGAGGCGCTGCTGTTCGCTCGACACGGCAGGGCTCGATCCTCGCATAGGGTCAACTAGATCTTCTATCCCTAATGAGTCTCCAAGTCGGTACTAGATTCATATAGGGAGATGAAGGATACGAGTGGGAAATCGGCTGACTCCCGCATGCCACGTATGAGCCTGAAAATCACACACGCCTCTATGAAATAGACGTCGAATGTGCTGCGTATCCTAGTATAAATTCAGAAAGCCCAGCGTTCATCTTTATCTTATAGTGCTACCTTCACCTAGATGTTGACCGTTGATGATACGCTCAGAAGGTATGCCATACAGTAATAAGGCGAGAACTCCAATTTTATCCAACGATAACAATGATGAGCTTTTAACACTTCCTAATGTCCGCTATTCATACCCGCGCTCGCGCGGCGTTCGATTGTGAATACTTTCTTCAGGCGGGAAAAACTGAAAATTCTCTGTTGGCTTTCGGATATTGTGCGAAAGAACTACTTTATTACGGAAAAAATGTGTAAACATTTTTTTTGCGAACCTCATCATGTCCGACATTTCGATTGATTTCAGGATCGCTCATTGTCAGTGCAAGAAAAAATATGTGACCTGTCCCTTGGACAACGGTTATTTCTATTGCATCACTTTCACTCGAAAAAAAGGAGTGATTTGGTCTGTCTTTTTTAGATTTGCTATTTTTGTCAGACTAAAACTGATACGGCGTATCGTCGAGCATGGTCCTAATCCGAGGAAATTATTCTCCAAAAATAAAAAATAAATATAAAATTTGACGGGAAGGACGAAAAGTTTACAAATTCAACAAATATAAACGACTCCTTATATGTAGCTTACAAGCTCTAATGGCATTTCGATATCAGGAAAACCCGTTCACGTTAAAGATCTACACGACGAGAAATTTCCGGGAATAGTTCATGTTTAAATGCTCATAATTTTTATAATCTTGGCTTTTTTGAAATTTCTTGGGAAGAGGACTCACATTTTTTGCACACGGCATCGATCCATTACGGAAAAAACCACGAAAAAAAATTATGTGTTCCAAACCTTCTCGATTCCTAGCCGGAGGGCCTCATATGTTTAGCGTGTTTCGCCAGTATTTCTACGTCCATCCTCTTTTTTCGTCAGAACGTGCCATAGAGCTCGGCTTCACTTTTCTAAAAAAAAATAAAACTGAGAGATCAATATTTCATTGGTATAATATGTATTTTTCAAAAAGCGTACCTATAATATGGTATTAACGAACCAGTTTGGAGGCCTATCCAAAACCATGATGCACTTGTTCATTTCCGATCCTGAATCCGGACAAATCAGTTCTGAAAGGATATTCCCAGATGACGAGAAGGAGATATACGATAACGACAAAAAAGAGGGTGGGAATTATTCACACTGCCGCTAGTATGTGTGTAGGTTATGGTCAGAAGGCGCGCAGGGAGGCGTTTCTGAGTACTTCTCGTCCTTTTCCAACAGCTTTTTTCGAAATCGGCCTTTTCGGATCAGTAAAGTTATTAGGAATGCTGGTGGTAAGGATTCTAGGACTCACTAGGATTTGTATGTATTCGAACACAAAAGTTAGGAATGTGACTTACAGATAGTTAACCCATTCACGACCGCGTGTCCCAACGGTGGGACACGCGTTGACTACACTTCGGACCGTGTGTCCCACCGGTGGGACACTCTTTTCGAAAATCGATTTCTCCACCGCATGAAGGAATTTCTAAACTTATTTATGGTCAATGTATTCAACTATTCTGAACTCGACTATGAACTTCGTGATCCGCTGGCAGTTTCACCACCACAATATATCTGACCCTTCGAATCAAGCCAGGTCGAAAACCGCAAACATGAGTACAGATCGCATTTTTACAAGTAATTATTGGCGAATTTTTTCTTTTTCCCAATACTCGAGGAACAATTCCTACTTCTAAGTGTGGTCAGATCGTATAGCACTATTTAATATATCGCAGAAATATGATTACTGATACTGCGCACCTTTCCCGTGCACCATTCCTCCATCAGCATTCCCAGTCAATGTGAAAATTGAGGAGTATTTTCTACGTCTAAATGTTAAAAAGAATGCTCAAAATATTTACTACCAAAAAACTCGCGTCGGATAGACGATAGACCGCAAGAGCGGGGGAGTAGCTAACTCAAAAATTAGTGCAATTCTGAAAAAAATTTAAATTTCACTTAGCATTTTCTGTCAATTGAAGAACAGAAGAATGTCTATGTTGGTAATCTACGATAATTAATGTTTCGAAGCGATAGAATTCAACGAACTCACGTGGTTTTGTGGATGGTCTTATCTACACAGTTGAAATTTAGGAGGCCTTTTCGCAGGAAGGAAAGGTTTATGGAAGCTGAAACTTTGGCATCGTGATTTTGACGTCGACAGTCGTACGATTAACGAAAAACGAAAATCGATTTTTAGTGGCGTGCCATTCGAGCAAAAGTGGCCCACCGGTGGGACACTATATACGGTGACGCAATATTGTACGCGGTCCGAACGTGCAGCCACCCAAAATAATGCGTGGTCGTGAATGGGTTAAACACTAAAAAGCGCTCTGCAGTCGCATCCTATACTTGCACACTGTACAGAACACTGAAAATTCCACCCAAAACTTTCATCGTTTAGACTAAATCCTAGCAATCGTTATGAATTTAGATAGCTCTCCTCACGAGGAACTTGAATATTTTTTTTTCAAATCCAAAAAAGCCGAAAAAAGGTGATTTTAATGGATATCTTGAAAGAGGTTCTGATTAAATTCTACGACCAGTATTTTATTCAATCCTGTGTTTTGGATGGTCATCGAACCACTACCATGCAAGTGGGGTGACTGTTTTGTGAAAAAAAAACAGACCGGGTAAAATGCTAGTGTATGCCTCAAAATCAGCAGTCATTCAATCATGACACTAACATTCTTTTTAAATGGGAGCCCTGGATAAGAATTTAAGAGGATCAGGAAGGAAAAAGCAAGTCATAGAGTAATAAAAGGAGATGAGAACATGAAAAAAGGCAAAAAAAAGAACACATTGAAATATCAAACGGATTGATCAATCGATGGAAGTGACTCGAAAATGATGATGACGCGGCGTTTTACTATCTTAGGGAAGCTTTAGGGAGTAAGGTGATACGTCGCTTTGGACAGGGGAGAAACACGTTAATACAGGTGATTTGGCACGTGACCAGTGTCACTCCTCAAGGGTTCCTCAAGGGAGTGAAATTTACTACCAAATACCCTCACAAAAATCATGTGTTTCGCCGTGCGCGGCGTTTACTCCCTAAGGTGGAAAGTGGTCCCCCGACTGAAAAAGTGTCAAAACAGGCCTCGCCCACCTGCTATTCACCCCCCGAGTTTATTAGAGTAGGTTAGGAACACTCATTCGCGCTCACTGACCACGTCAGGCCACTTATTGTATGGCTCCAATGCCTGTTCAAAAGCCTTTACGACACCGCAAGGGAGTCGAATGCGAAGTGCATCCCCAGAGAAATTGGTTAAAACCGAAATCTTCTTTTTTTATCCTTTCAGTGGCTAAGTAATGAAGAAAAAAATTAGTTAGGTTCGAGTTTAAAGAAAAACTGTGGTAAAGGGGCTGCAGTATGAAAATGGAGCAAGATAATAGATGTAAATGCTGACGAAGTGAATATCTGGTTCTCAATCACAGACTGCAGCACGTACATAGCTCGAAGATAATCTAGCCGAGGTCCCTGTTCCTTGTCCCAGCAGAGCCAGCTTCAAGCTGCTCGCTGCAACAGCAGTTGTTTGCAGCTCAGACTCGGGGATTCACTCCTGTAAGGAAAGGGCGATTCGCAAATCGTCCAAATATGAGTTCCTTCAGCAATTACATTGCAGGGGAACACTGACTAGGGCTTGCTTTCAAAGGCAGTGTTAACGATGAAAAAGTTGCTCGTGTTCTGGCAAAAACATTGGTTTTGTGTCCCTCTAAGAAGAGTAGGAGCGGAAGTAGGACGAAAAACGGCCAGGAAGTTGGTGCAAGTGTCGTGGGCCAGCCGACCCATTCGATCACCCCGCCCTCGTCCTATAACAGTTGTCCTGCATTCGTTTCATCAGAGGAACCGTTGCCGAATCTTTAAATACTCTTTATCGCGAAAGAATCTGACATCCAAGCATGTGCATTGGCTCTTCTTATTTTTCAATGAGTTTTTTGTAAAGAAAGCAGAAAACAAAATCACCCAAGAATTTTGAAGCGCAAAACCACGTCCGACGTTAGGTTTGACGCTTTGTCTGAAGTCTCCTGAAACAGACCAAACAGGCGTAATTAAATAGTTCGGAGGTTTCTTCAAACAGTTTTTCTCGGGTATTTGAGAGTTCTGTGAGAACTTCTCCCTATAAATCTTCATATCATGGACTTACCTATTCAAAATCATCGAAAACTAGAATACGGTTTCTCATCGTGAACACTGCCTTTGACTTCTCGAAAGGTTGTGCGGAGCCGTTTGGATGGAGTTGTAGGTGTGTGACAGCACATAAATAATCCGTGCTCGAAATTCCCTAAATGCTTCGGAGGCTTTAAAAAGGGCGTTCTCATAGCTTCGCGGGAAGGCACGGGTACACATCTACCCATCAGGGAATTTTCGGGGTGCTCAGAAAGTTCTATCCAGATTCGGCACAGAAAAAAGCTGAGGGGTTGTTCAGGGTGCAAGGCACGAACCTAGTTCCGTTTTCTATTCTGAGTGTCACTGTAGATACGATGGGCATAATGCCTTTCAACTGGCTAAATCAGCATTACTACTTTGAGAAATCAACAAATAAACCTCAGATTCGTATACGCCCGACTGTCCTTAAACCTCGGCATTTTGTTGTAACTAGCTATTTCTTCTATTTTGAGCCGCCGCGAGGTTATTATGGATCTTTATTTCTCTGGTTAACGCGTTTCGTCGTCTGACGCCTTCTTCAGAGCCCTTAAAGTGATCCAGTCACTTAAAGTAAATTGCACGCACAAATACCGCGTACCCGTTCAACCGAAGTTGTGAACTGCTTCGGTTGCCGCGCGCAGACTTCGCTCGGAGGAACGAAGGTGATATGGTGGCATCAAATCTATCTTGTTTAGAAGAGTTAGTTTACTGTTATAATCTGTTCCAACTTGTTCATGAACCTACTAGAGGTCAAAATGTTTTGGATTTAGTGTTCTCCAGCCATGAAACCTTGCTGAAAAATCTTGCAATTCTACCTCCGGTGGGGTTAAGTGATCATAATAGCATATCATTTGATATCCAATGTTGTGAAACAGGTAGTACGCCGGTCTATCGCAGGGTATATGGGAATTGTGACTATGCAGCTGTTTGCGGACACCTAAGCCAAATTCATTGGGTAAGTCTGCTTGAATCGGCCAGTAGCGTAAATGAGAAATACGAAATTTTCTTGTCGGTTATCCATGCAGCTATTGATTTGCATGTGCCGTGGAAGCTTGTGTCCTCCATTAAGTCTATCCGCCTTCCTGCTCACTTGCAAAAATGTCGGAACATCGTGAATGTCTCTTTTATGAGGCTAGGCGTACTGGTAACAGGGAAGCATATAAAGAATTTGCAAAAACGCTCCATTCTCAGCTGGGAAAATATAATAGTTACCTGGAGAAGAAAAAGATAGAGTCGGGAGATAAAAATTTCTATCGGTATCTAAATTCCAAGTTACAGGAAACGAATAGTATTGGTACTCTCAAAAAGGGTGACCTTCTTGCTACTTCGGCATTGGATAAGGCCAACATGTTAGCGGACCATTTCGTGAATCAATTCCAAGCCGATGACGGATGTTGCCCGTCTTCATCTTTCGCAGGTATTCAGCCTATGGCAGATTTTCCGTGGTTTCACTCCATGAAATTACAGGAGCTGCTGAAGAGGTGGTCTAGATCTTCCTCGGTCACCCCGGATTTCGTTCCTCTATTTTTCATCCAGAAAATCGCACCTGCTATTTGTGGTCCCTTGGCCTATATATACAACCAGTCTCTTATGTATAGTGAGGTTCCAGCCCGCTGGAAACACTCGTTTGTTACACCAATTCTAAAAAGGAACCCGCTGCTGATCCAGGAAGTTATAGACCAGTTAGCATAACCTCACTCTTCTGCAGACTGTTTGAGAAGGTCCTAAAAGAGCACATTGTCCTACATCTGTTTTCGAACAACATCATTCCCAGGAGCCAACATGGTTTTGTACCTGGAAGATCGGTAGAAACGAACCTTTTGGAATGCATAAATGATTGGACCGAGGCCCTTGACAAGAAATGCTGTTGCGATGTCATTTATTTTGACTTTGCAAAGGCATTTGATCGTGTCTCGCACTTGAAACTGCTTTCAAAACTACGGGATCTGCAATTTCATCCGATTTTGACAGACTGGCTTACCAATTTCTTATCTGGTAGAACGTTTCAAGTGAGAGTCGGGGATTGTTATTCCGAGGTGAAAAACATAGAAAGCGGAGTGCCACAAGGGTGTATTATCACCAATATTGTTTAGCATTTTCACAGCGGACATTCCCAGCATTTTTCCAGACAAAAATGTTTCTGTGAAATTTTACGCGGATGATATAAAGCTCTACAAAGTCATTTCTGAGCCATTAGACACCCAAGTGCTGCAGGAGGCGATTAACCTGATGGTTGACTGGGCGAAGGAATGGCAGCTACCTCTAGCTCCGCAGAAAACCGTGTTTATGCGGGTTCATCTGAGTCCGGCGCCTACGGCCCATTCATATACATGTGCTGGTGTCGCGCTCACAGCGGTAGACGCGGTTCGAGATCTTGGTTTTAACTACGATAGGAAGTTGGATTTTTCTGAGCATGTCAAAATCAAATGTCAGTCGGCTCACAGGCGAATTTTTCAGATTTATAAGGGAATCTCAACTAAAAATAAACAGGTTCTGCTTCGAGCATACAAGACTTATATACGACCCATTGTGGAATCTGGAACAGCAGTTTTCTGTCCGCACAAGAAAAAGGATACTGACGCGCTCGAAAAAGTCCAGAATAGTTTCACTCGCAAGCTGATGATTCGAATCGGTGGTTTCCTGAATTCCAAAATACCCAGGTCCCACATAAGGAACAAATATCTCGGGTTACCAACGCTGAATTCTCGGCGCAGAGTATTTGACCTTTGCATGGTTCACAAACTTCTGGAAAACAGCGGTATTTTCAGGCTTGCACCCTATTTCAAACTGGTCACGTCGAAAACCAGAGGTGAAAAAATGAAAATATTCCTCAGTCGTCCAATTACCAGTGTTAGGGTTAGATCTTTTCCACATACGGCGGGGGGCGGATACCTGAAAATCGCTAGAAGAGTCACCGGCGCTACTTTCTTGGGCCAGTTTAGGCGACTAGTATCCCAAATAATTCTGAGCTACGAGACTTAACTTTTTTCATTTGTTGCTTCTTTCTTGAGATAGATCTTTGTTCATTTGACCGGTAGGGTGTATAGGGTATCAGAATTTTTTGCTCCAGTTTTTTATTTGGTTGGTTTTTGCCTTTTTCCCTGGTTTAGTTGATATAACGTTGTCTTCTCTCCATATCTTCGTTGTATTATCACGCATTTGCCTTAAGTGAGTGTAATAAACATAAACATAAACATAGACGGCGCCGTACCCCTCAGAGTCTTCACCTTACAATCGAACGCAGTGCGTCGACACTTCCGGCCAGCAGTGAGCGAGGGAAATTAAGATTGAGACACTGTCGTATTCGAGGTCACAGACTGGTCGCAATGTGTGCGTATCAAAAATGACAGAGCTGGATAAATGGACTGAGTGCAGCTGTTGTTGAAATACACTCCTCCCTTCGATTCATGGCCGGGCCTTTAGTCTGTATCCGAAATGCCTCTATCTTTTTCCGAGGCATTATTTCAGTTTCTCGTTGCAGGATAACTACCTTCACGTTGAAATCTTCTCCATTGTGTCTTCTTACACGGTGTGCAACCAACGGGGTTGATTCACGTGAGCATCTCTTTCCGTCGACGTGCTCACGGATCCGCAGGCAAAGTGACTCACCAATGTAGCTGTCTCCGCACGCAAAGCATGTTATCATATATATCACTCCCGCGTACATGCAGTCGCCCTCTCTACCCGAAAGGCAAACCAGGGAATCAGTTGTGGTGCATATTCCATCGTAGATCCGGTTTCTTACAAGTAGACGCTTCAGATTGAATGGTGGAATAGCGACAAGCGCCACGTGGTTTTCCAGGTCCACTCGCCTCAGGCAGGATCGCACGGCACTAGTGAAGTCGTCGGATATGAGTGGCAAGCAGAAAGCAATCTTTCCAGCTTCGTTATGGTTTGAGTGGTTGTTGTTCGGAGTGAGTCTTCTGCGAGCTTATGTCGACAGACTGTAACCATTAGATGCCGCAATACTACGAGCTAAATGCAGAGAGTGCTTCTTTCCTTCAGCACCACTACTGACGCTTGCCGCTGTACGCATCATATTTCTTACAGTCGCATTCTTCGTTTGTTTGGGATGAAAAGACAAGCAATGAACAATGATGTTCTTATTGGTGGACTTCCTATACCATCTAGTCTTGCATACTCCACTCTGCATGTTGATTTCCACATTTAAGAAGGGTAGCCAACCATGCACAGGTTGTTCTCTGGTAAGTCTTATGCGCTATGATTGGTCGTTCATCAACTCAAAGTATCTATCCATCTCACTCTGGGAGGAGGTCACGATCAGGCAGTCGTCGATGTATCGACAGTAAAGCAGCGGTCTTCCTTCTAATACGGGCATATCAATCTTGGCCATGAATGCTACAGCTAGGATAGACGCCAGCCGCTGCCTTATAGCCCATCCTCTGACCTGTCGAAAATATCTTTCTTACCATCTGAATATCGTGCAATTCATACACTCCTTGAGAAGTCTCATCAACCGTTCTAAGTTTAGCCCATACATGTTTATCGCTCCTTGGTGATCACTCAGGAGTTCGTGAACGGCTTCTAAGGCGGAATCGTTGGAGACGTTGGTGTACAAAGCTGCCACATCGAACGATTCCATAACACAGTCATCCGTGAGTTCCGCTTCTCGAATGCGATCAAGGAACATCCTCGTGTTGGACAAGTGTTCTGGAATGAAGCTGAACAATTGAACAAGAACAAGATTGAGGTACACGATATTCGGTCATTGGGGCCACCGACGCAGCTGATTATTGGCCTGACATTGAATATTGCAGGGTCGCTCGACGTCAGGTCTTCCTCACGCAGTTTGTGAGTTTTAATCAGAAAATATAAAACTGGACAAACTGGAAGTTCAATTTTCAGACGCGTGATTATCGAGGAGCGTAGGCCACATTCTTTGGCGGTTTTCACCCAAACTCGGTTCAGTCTACGATACTGTGATGAGAACTCGTTCACTGTTGCTGGTAAATAGAGAGAGGTATCCTGGAGAGGGTGCTCCGCTATTTCTTTGTCCAACTGTTGAGGTATAATGACAAACTCCCCTCCTTTGTCGCTGGTAGATAACCTGACAACATTGGTATTCACGAGCCTTCGAACCTCGTTCAGACCATTTTGCTGAGACGAGGTTAGGTTCCTATGGTATACTCTTCTGCTGAACTGAGTAGGAACGTTGAAAACGTTGGCTGCGAGTACACGGAACTTTGCATCCATGTTGACATCAGAGTCTGAAAAAAGAAAAAAACGTTGACATCAGACTTTGAAAACCTCAGATTCGTGTTCGGCGCCCCCAAATAACCCCCTGAGAAATTTCAAGTTGGATATGGGACTTTGACCGGACTGCCGTATACCATCCCACTCTAACAAACCGTAATACAGGAAAAATTAATAAACGGACCACAGATTCCTGTCAAGCAGTACGAAAAAACAATGGAGAAATTTCAAGGCAAATCTGTCGTAGCATTTCGTTTGACGAGCAAAATTTCCATCATTGGAGAGCTTGAACCATATCAGCCAACATCTTTAGCAAAAAAAAATCGCAAATGGACCTCAGATCTGTAATCAGCACCCCAAAACAATCCAAAGAAAGAAGTTTTGAGCCCATTCGGACCATGATTTTTGAGCAACCTGACTAAATGTCTTTTGGGTATTTGTCTTCTCCTTGGAAGGATATTAAAGGCCTTTTTCCGGAATCCAGAGGAATTTAGGAAATTTTGAGCGCGGATTCACCGTGTGCTGTCACTTACCTACCACTGTCAAAACACTGTTTTGTCTATACTCGTTGGTGATCTAAAGCGAGCCCTAGCGAAAGTTTAGCATTTCATGATGTTTGAAGTTATTACCCTTTATACGTGATTCAGGTGTTTCACCGTGACCAATCTTTCATTCTAGTGGATACTACGCCGTTTCAATCTGGAAAATTGTCTTGAACACTATCTTTAAGCGGAATTAATACGAGATTTCATGACGGGATCGTGTTAATCTTCTTGGAGTTGCTTACTTTTATTTAGGTTGGTCAATGATCAGGAGGTAATGTGAAATATCTTTGCCTAATAGTTTAGTAACCTTCCTGGTGATAGTAATTGTGGAAAAAATCATGGCTGTATTTGTATTTCAGACGAACCGGTCTGGTCATTCCCTTGTAATTGAAAAGGCTCACTAATGACACTCGAAAATATGACGCTTTCAAAATTCAAACTTTCTTCTACGGCTGAAACTACTCAGGTGAAACTAGTCGAGAACTGAGCGAAAAGTTGTCTTTCATTAGTACGAATGCAGGACATCTCCTCACCTGTTTCTCTACAACTTTAGCCAGAATCAGGGCTCCTAGTCAACTCCTATTTACAACAGTGGTGAAGTCCACGAAGCTAGGAGGTTGCGATCTCCAATTTGGCTGGTCCACCAACGTGCGGTAGGGGCAAACAATGCATCGTATATGATGTACTTCTAAAAATTGTTCAACATGAGCAGCTACTGGTCTTGTCCAGCTCCAGTGCGCTATCCATAGTAACGTCTCAGAAATTCAAAGACACCTATCCAGGCAGGGCTGGGCACCAGGGATGAGCGGAGTTCCGCGTTTCGCGTTCCGAAACCCGCAGTATCGCGCATTTTCAGGCGTTTTGCGCCCGAATTCCAAAACCCGAGAAAAAATTTGTTCCGAAACCCGAAAACCGAGTTCCGAAATTTCATATTTTATTCCGCTCATCCTTGCTGGGCACGCGTCTCGGTTAACCTTAAAGAGATGCATATTGAACGTTGCAGAGAGGGCAAAGGGGGATGCCTAAACTGAACACCGAAAAAACGAAGTGCATGTTCTATCGAATTTCAGGAGAAAAATAATACACGCTTTTCTTCTGATTTATCATATCTTCGCTTTTTTAGGCGAACACTGATGGAATTTAAAAAAAAATTAAGACTTTGCAAACTCGTGTGAAATAAGCGAATCATCGCATCTTCCTGTTTGAGAAGTTTCCTGTTCATAAAGACCCAGGTTTTATCCAGCTCGAATGCCGCAATTCATTGGAGACTCGGCTTGCCGTGCCATATGGTGTTTGTACGCAGCCATACGGCGCACACTGGAGTGGACGCGCACACAATATTAATTAAAAATGTAATTTATTACAGATAGAGGAGGAGAAAAGGATTGAAACTGGAGTTATTGGAAGAAGGCAGAAGTAGGATACTTTCAATGTATCTATTATAGATATTTAATGTAAATGAACTAAGTTGGAGCGGGCACATTTTTTAGACTTGATAAGGTTCATTTAAATGAACCTAATTGATTAAAAACAACATTAAACATAAAAACTGAAAGCATGGGAAGAAACAGGAGAATCTTAAAAACATTTTAATAACAACTGGTTTGATATTCAATGTAATTTAAAGGCAGTGTTCACGATGAAAAAAGTTTTCGAAATTCCACTAGGGTTGGGTAGTGGAGGGACACTCTGTAACGTTAACGTAGAAAGAACGCATGAAAACGAGTCAGAAATAGCCCCAAAAGAGCCCGAAGTTGTCACTTCGAGCGCATTGAAAACCCCAAAAGCGCATCACACGCCCACCGACGTGAACAAATGAATGCTCGAGATCGTGAGATGAGCGATGATTTTCAATCATTAGCCCCGTTCTTCCCTTCATTCTCAGCTTCTCTCTTTACTCAGCTCAGCTCGCATAGATCGGCTGCAAAAGACGGAAGTTACAAGCCTCGGACAACTCGTCCACCATGTTTCCATAGCTCAATCTTTGAGGGACCATACCTGCGTTCACAGAAGGTCTTGTATGATTCCAGAGACACCATTGGAATCAGCATGGGGCCGTTTTCACGATAGGCAGAAAAACAGAAAAACGATTTTTATTGTGAACACTGCCTTTAAGGACCCTACAGCTCGTTCAGGTTTTGTCCCGGTTTTCGGGGTAAAACCGGGACGAGATTTAAGGTTCCTAAATCACATTAAAAGTCGTTCCTTTTGATGCAAAAGTGTTTGCCAGATTCTCTTCTTTCTCACAATATCATTTGCTCTCATGTTTAATGCTACTTTTGATCAACTAGGTTCGTTCGAATGAACCTTGTCACAGCTAAATACTTACCCCCGCTCCAACTTTGTTTATTTACACTACATTTCTAGAATGGATACATTCAAAGTAGATTATCGTTACCATCTTGCATCTCCGTCAATCTCTTTTTTGAATCCTTTTCTCCTATTCGTTCTATAATAAAATACATTTTTTATTAATATTGTGTGCGCGTCCACCACCGTGTGCGCTGTGTAGCTGCGTACAAACACTATATCTCATGGCAAGCCTAGTCTCTAAGGGATTGCGGCATTCTACATAGGTGGGTAAAACTCGGGTTTTCCACTCCCTACGCATCACATGAATCCTGACATGGTTTCACAACACAAAATAGTTTTGATTTTCACATCACAACAATCAAACACAGATTAACCAAACCTTCATAGGTTCATGAAAACATTCGACAGAAAACATTAATCATTGCAATAATAGCAGTTCGGTTTTTGTTGTGTAATTGTTAAATTGTTTTGAAATGGAAATTGTTCTATCTTTTGTCATAACTGACCGTCTTACTAACAAATTTTCCTCATGGGATTGTTTTGAAGTTGAGAAAATACACCTTTTTTGTTGACATTTCAGTGCTTTTTTTATACTCTTGTTTATCAAAAATCAGGAAGTCAAAATCATGGCTGTTGGGCTCGACTTCTCGGAAAACGGTCGATTTCGATTTCCCAAAGGGGTGCCTAAAAAGTACCGTGGTAAGGGGGTGCATATTTAAAATCGCCATACCGGGACGTGTGCCCAGCCCTGTATCCAATCAGTGACCACCTTGTATAGAATAGTGTAAAATGCTAAATAGACAGACAATAATAGTAGACTACAGACTAAAAATCTTTGCAACGGTCAGGGTTTGATATTCCAGTGAGAAATGAATCACTCGAGATATATATTTGATTGAGTATTCGCGACTCACATTGTCATTTTAATATTTCTAGATAAACTTCTCACATAAAATCCAGAATTCGATTGTTCCAACTGCGGATAATCAAAAAACTTCAGTTCTTAGAAGGTGGAAAAATTCAAGAATTTTTTTAACTTAAAATTGCCGTCTTTTGGTATACGCGATATTTCGGCATTTAAAAGCACTAAAGTTTCCATAATATTCGAGAATTCAATGAAATAAATTATAATCGGTAGCCAGTCTGCTCAGTTTTGATCTGCCCTGAATTCTCGACATATTCTCGACACGATCTCGATACGGGGAAAGTTGTCTGGAAATCTCACCTCTTTTGAATCCTAGCTGGCTTCCCCAGAATTCTGGACAACTTCTCCAGAATTCTCGAGAACATCATCAACTACCAGCGTTCTCGATAACTTCTCCGCATATTCTTGACAACTATTTTTGCCTGTGCGGCATTTCAAGGAGAGATTTACTCGAAGAAAACATGACGGTTCTCCAAACCTCAATCTACTGTAAAGTATAAATGCCTGTCCTAATCATATTCTTCCCCCCATATCCTAAGAGTTCTCTGAAAACGGACATAAGAGCCTCCTTATTACTACCTCGCTCTCGTTAGGTTTTTACCTTGGTGTTCTTTTGAATTAATTTCTCACATGGTCCGTATTTCTGAAGTGCTGACCGAAGTGGAATGACTTCGTACCTACTCACGCGGTCAACCTCGTGGTCTGCAAGCGATTAATTTGCAACTATTCAAGCTACATTAACAGTAAAAACCACTACATTAAGCTCTACATGAGTCACTCAAGCGAACACATTGCGCTTTTTTCTTATCCGGCTTCATTCGAATGATCAGAAACTCAAGCCTAGTAATGGGAGATCATTTCGTGAATCTGCTTTCGAGTATGAGGGCTACATATAACAAATTGGTCACAAGCCCAGAGTCAAATTAGACTCTCTGTTGCTCCATTCCATATCCGCCGTACCTCTTGGAAGCGTGGAATTTTCGCTCCTCTTCACAAAATGGGTGACGCATACTTAGGGACTATCATAAGTGTCACGGGATAAGTCTTTTATTGATTGTTGAGAAATCCTCCACCAGAATCATTCAGAGAAGACTTCAGCGATATCGAGTACAAACCAGCCATGAAGAACAAGCAGGATTTTAGCTGGGCCGTAGCTGCAGCGACCAAATTTTCGCTCTGCGTCAGCTCCTGGAGAAATGATACGTTGCGATAAATGTGTTGTCACCGTGTTTATAGACTCCAAGTCATCATTGGATTTTGTTTACTGGCCGGCTTTACGGAGATAACTTGATTGCGAGCACATACCGAAGAAGTTGGTGAAAGTTCTCAAGACAACTTACCGTGACTCAACTTGTTGTGTTCACTTTGGAGATAGGTTGTCCTAAGAACTCACGATCATTGATGGAGTCCGTCAGGGAGATGTGATTTCGCTGCTGCTGTTCAATACTGTGATCGATGCTATTCTGAGGAAGGCCGTCGGAAACAAAAGAGGCGTCTGTTACGGAAACAATGATTATGTCACGGACTTGATGCTTGTGAATGATAGTGCTGTATTCGCGGATACCGATGCTGAGGCAACGGATGTGATCAATAATCTAGAACAGATTGCGCACTCTTATTGCTTCTACTGCGTTTGCTTTGCTTGACTGATGTTTAGGGAAGAAAGCCAGCGGATCGATGATGACGAAGGTTCGGCTGATTCGAGCATTGATAATCCCTGTACGATTATACGGCTCGAAAACATGGACTCTGCTCATGTCGGACGTTGTTAAACTCGAGTCGTTTCAAATGCAATGTTTGCGCAACATCTTTGGCATCACATTTCTCAGACAGTCGGGGCTTAGTACGTCGGCACAATACCGTTGGTACGCCAGGGCAAATCTGGCATACTAACGCTCGTTGTGTGCAGGAGCTGCTGGTTGCGGCAGCATATCCTGCCAACGTATGCTGGCATACTAGCGCTCGTTGTGTGCAAGAGCTGCTGGTTGCGGCAGCATATCCTGCCAACGTATGCTCGCGTACTAACGCTCATTATTGACAGAATTTGGACTGTCACCCTCCTTACCGGTGTTGGATATAATTCGTGTCACGGCCAGCAGCAAGGAGGCCATCCTCGCCGCGGTCCGCAACCAGGAGGCTTCCTTCGCGATGGGCGATGGGGATGATCCTCTCAGCGTTCGAAAAATTAACATACGAACAGTGTCACAAGGTCACCTCATCGGACTGGCCTCAAACGGCCAACTGCCCCCTCAGCGAGACTGGCCGCCTTATATACCCGCCGCCGTCGTACAAGAGGATGCTGCAATGTTCATTCGTATGAGACAAATCAATGGAAGAGTGTCAGCAGACACTAGGAGAGTGGCTGGCAATAGCACGCGTGCCACGATAAATAAAGCGTTAGTACGCCAACACAAGCAACAGGAGCTCCTGGTCGTTGCCAGCATATCCTGCTGTTACCAGCAGCTACAGCACAGGTGCTGCCGATCCCTTTGTGCCGGCGTACTAACGGTATTGTGCCGACGTACTAAGCCCCGACTGTCCGAGTTTGTGACCACATGCAAAACCAAGTGATAAGAGGGCGATGTGATCACCAGTCCAGGTGCGAACCACAACGTTGCGATGGTCTGGGCACGTACAGTCGGCACGGATACATTTCGTTCCTTGCTGTGCGTTGGCGCGAATTCGGATATGTATTAGCATAGAGCTCACGTAATAATTTTAGTCTGATGAATGGACGGGGCTGCGACAGTAGTTTACTGCGCGCGATCGAAACCCCTTTGGTATGCGTAGCGGCCAACACCGCACGGCCAGCCGCCTGGTCCATGCGTCAGACTAAAATGATGGTTAACGGGATGAGTGAAAGAGTGAGCACCATGGTTAGTTTTTGATCAAACGTTTCATCTTTTTGTCTACGCCGGTACTATTAGCAATTTCCATGGATGCTTTCGTTGTTGACTGAGTGGGCATATTCTGTGTCCACCAATACACACCAAAAGGACTTGGTACCAAAAAATAACTATTTCACGGAATTAGTTGACAATAGTTGAGTCCTGGATCACGATTTAACCCAATAAAAAATATCAATTATTCAGAAACCATTCAGAACAACTTCAAATCAAGAGAGCAAAAGCTAAATTCATGATTATGTTCAAAATAATCGCACGGAAAATTTCAATAAGCCCGACTGAATTCTTCGGTACTACACTGACGAGGAGCAGAAGGGGAAGACTCATGCACTGCTGTCGTTATCAGAGCGAAGTTCTGACCCGCACTTGCAGACAGCCGCTGTGGCGTTTTTAATACGATGATGATCGCTAGGACAATCTCTAATCGTGCCAGAACCACGTGCTCCCAGCGCACTGGGTCAAGCTCACGGTGGTCCGCGGACCATCATGGGAACGAGGGGGGTCGTCGTTCTTTTGGGAAAACTTAAATTTTTTTTGGGTGGGGGTCGTTTTTTTTTTTGAGATTTTTTCTCTTAAATAATGTCTGTATCGTTGAAAAATCGAATCTTGAGGTGAAATTGTCTAGGGTCATGATTATTTACCATGGAATAGTAAACATTATCGATGGAACAAGAGCGGTCTGAAATGAAAAATGGAGTAAATCATCAAACGTGTGCTAGCTCAACATTACCTCTTCTACAACATTTGGAATAGACATTATTTTGTGGTTTTCTAGTGAAATCCGATGGAAGCGGAGACTATTTTTATTGCGTCGAAAGTCGTTAGCCCACGACTGCAAACTTCGTGCAGAACTTGCAGTGGTAGCGTAGGAGGTTTTCAACGATGGCACTGCATCCTGTACAGCAAATTACTTCTGGTGTAAGGCGATTGAGTTCGTCATCGAATCTTGGCGTACTGTATAATCTGTAAGGTGCGTCCGAATGAGATTGGCTGCCCACGCGGCCGGCGTGCTTGGCAGGCGGCCGTCGCGTTCGCCGCTCTCGGACGAGCATGCGAAAAGTCCCCACCGCCATCGACAACGAACGAGGCCGGCACCGGCTGGCAGCAAGCACTGCGCCGATCAATCAGTGGGAGAGGGGACGGCCGTCGTTGAAATCCAACACTCGTCCGAGGGTGATACATGCGACGGCCGCCTGCCAAGCACGCCGACCGCGTGGGTCGCCATTCTCATTCGGTCACACTTTACCTTGTTCGCGTCGTCTATATATTTTGGCCAACCTCATGGCCAACCTTATACATTTTGAAGTCTTCGAAACTCGCTATTTCACAATGTACCATCTCCAGCAGTATGTGACGACCCAAAGCATAGGGGAAGTCCTCCTGCTTTCTGCGTTAGGGTCATCTCTTGGGGACATATACCCTCGAATCTGACTGGTATTGCTGGAGTAGAACTCAGTGATGTGGACGATAGCCAGAGCAACAGATGTACCTTCGTTATACACCTTACCCAAGGCTGGATAGCTAAGAGCTTTGATGCCAAAAGTAGTGTAATCGGTGTAGCGAAAAGCGTTGTCTTGGTCTCTTTGACGGGGTGTGATCCCTCATCTTTGTTTTTCTGGTTTCGTGTTTTGGGACTCCGGAGTTGAGATCGTTTCATGGTTTTGCGACGTCGGTCTATCAAAGTCCCTACATGTCTTAGGATCATAACACAACAGGTGCTCAGATATTGGGCCTCGAAAAGGGGTAAAGTATTGATCGAGAGACACTTTGGTCCCACTTTCGTATCTTAAGTTTAAGAGATTCTTCATTTTCAAAACGTTATTATCTCTCAATAATCTTTCTGCAACATCTGCCATTTTGCCGCCGTTGTTTCCCATCATGTGGTCGAAATAGTGCTAGCGAGACACATCATCTACCATGAGACTTTCTTAATATTGTAGTTCCTCCGAAAAAGATGTCAGCTGGGAAAGTGTCAGTCATGGCCGAATGTCAGTTTCAGAGAAAAGTACCCGGACCGAGGGTACCGATCGACTGGAAATGTTCCAAACATCATTTCTAGATAGGTGAAAAAATAAATTTTTCCAAAAACTACACTTCGCCTGTCACATTGAAAAAAAGTCAAAAAATCGAAAAAAGGTCGTCCATATACTGTGCTTATCTGGGCCGAATTCCGGTCCGCAATTGCGTCTCGAAACGCTTTGCGGCCGCACGCGCTCGAGTCAGTCGAGTTTCCAGCGCCAAAGTCGACTTTTCTTGGCTGGCTTTTCTATACAGTTTCCTCCAATTTTCTTTAGCTTCCAGTTTCCAAAACCCACCTAGAGTCGACAGATCGGCGGCTGCGGCGCTGGAAACTCTTCCGACTCGAAAGCGCGCGGCCACGAAGCGTGTCAAGACGCGATTGCGGACCGGAATTTGGCCCAGAGAAGCATAGTACATGGCCTAGTGCAAGAATGGAAACTGTAGACAGTTGTTAGAAAATGTCAACGTCCAGAGATGAGCTCATGAAATCGATTTTTAGCCGAGTTATGGCCGTACAAAGGTGCGGTGGTCCCACGGTGGTCCGAAAGCTCCAGCGGACCACCGTGGCCAAAAACGGAGGGCGAAGTTTTTTCCAGTTTCTGAAATGCTTTTCAGTTTCCCATCTGGCTAAAGTTTCTTAGTATCGGCAGCGCATGAAACGCTATTCATCCCCTTTGGAATGGTGAGGCCCCAAAAATCGAAAAAACCTCCAAAACGAAACTAGTCTGGAAATGACCGAATGCCAGTTTCAAAAAAAGTGCCCAGAACGAGGAACCAATCGACTGGAAATGTTCCAAAAATCATATCCAGATAGGTGAAAAAATAACTTTTTTCAAAAACTGAACTTTACCTGCCCCCCTCTGGACATGAAAAAAAATCAGTCAAAAAATTGAAAAAGGGTCGTTCATATACATGACCTAGTGCAAGAATGGAAACTGTAGACAGTTGTTAGAAAATGTTAACGTCCAGGTGAGACCCCAAAAATTGAAAAAACCTCCAAAATGAAAATAGTCAGTAACGTCTACCAATTTTTCACTTTTCCTAGAGGGTCGTTTTTTTGGCCGTAAAAAAATTCCCTCTTAAGGGGGGGTCGTTGTTCAGAACAACCCGAACCACCGCTGTGCCTGACTCTGGCAGCGCATCGAATCATCGCGTTGCATGATGCAACGGCGGTTGTCCGCAAATGCGGACAGGAATTTAGCTTCGATAATGATTGTATGTCTCAGCTGCGAAATCAAACTTCAGGTCGAAGTTTTTCAACTACAGCACTGAATCGGACTTCAAATTATTTCTTAGCGAGAACGAAAACATAAGTTTTGCGTCTCTGCAGGTTTTTAAAAGTCACAACATAACCTGAAGAGTCTACTCAGATATCCAATCATCCATGGACATGTTATGCTGCTGTTAATTTCCCTTTCATGTGAATGTTTATTTTCATAACGTGTGATTTTACGCACTTCTTCTAATAAAACACAAAATCATTCGAAAATATGCATCGGTGACGTTCAGATTTCCTTCTAAATTTCCAGGAAGATGCACGGCCTCTATGGAGTGTTTGAAGAATTTAACCGAGTGAATGGAAGGGGCTATGGCCATTGAAACTTCCCTGAACGGTGGTGTCGCGAACGCAGTATTGGAGGAACCTAACTTGGAGCGATGCTATCGCACTCACAACCAGAAGGGCGATCTAGCACTGGCGATCCCGCGCGACGAAGGAATGGGGGAGTTGCGGTGAGGTCAGCCGCCGCACGCGGCGTTTCATCGCATTCGAAGGATACGTTCGCGCCGAAAACCAATTTTCATTTTTCAGGCTCAACTTCATGAATGAGCCCGGTGGACCACGTCGGTGAAGATTTTGCGTCAAAAACATGGTTCTGAAGTTGGAGTGGTTCAAAATGACGATCCGTCACCAGTTTTCACCAACCATCTAGCCCAAGGAACAGAAGCGCCATCACAGGCGCGGATGATTCAGCATTTGAAATTTTTAATTCGGGAAATTCTAACATTCAAACTTGCTCAATGGATACTTCTGTTCTTAGAATAAGTCCCAGTGAACGAAAGGCAAGAGGAATTCACCCACCTAATGAGTTTAAAGCAGAAAACACATCCGACGTTTGTAAAAAAATTTTGCATTGCACCAGACACACCGAAATTGACGGAGGGGTGGGAAGTTATTAATTCGAGATGCTTTAAAACGAGTTTTTCTGCGAAAGTTGATGGTTTTGTGGAGCCTCTCCATTCTTATCCTGTATATCAGAGAATCGCCTGCGCAAGAACATGAAAAAAGGAGGTACGATTTTTGGCGCGTACGAAGCCTTCAGGCCATAGTTTTTCGCGCGATTGAGTGCTGTTTAGCGCGTGTTTGTGATTTCATCACATCACAGCGCCCTGCACTGTTCCCCGAGATCCTGTTTTTTTGCTAAGCAAACTCCTACAGCATCAAACAACAATGGAAGGGCCTAATATACGAGCACGATCTCGATGTCAGATAAGAGCTTCTCCAATGAGTTCTTCCACTTATTTGCCAGGGTGAACTTTTAGCGAGTAGCCATATTTGGCAAAAAAAGAGGATGTTCTTATATGACTTCTGATTTTTCTTTGCCGAGTTGTTGTTTGGTAGAAGTAGAAGACAGGTTTGTGCTATCCTAATGAGAAGGTAGATCTGGACATCACAAAAGAAAAACCTAGAAATCTAGATACAGCCAAATTCAGTGAATCAGATAAACGGACAACTTCGAAATTATAAACATCTGCGGAAACAAAACAACAGAGAAATCAAGAATAAAAACTTCTAAAACCCTTCTCCTTCAAATTTGTGCATGTAAGGTGAGGACGCAAAATGGCGTCGAAGTATGGTTTTGCTTGAGCGTGGTGCGATGTGTTGGCGCGATGTAAGTTTGATTCATCCCTATGGCCCGTCGTATTGACCACGTCTCTGCTCGACTAACACTCTCAGACAAACCATCGCTCAGAGCGGGACCGACTCCTCCCAATTATGACGTCATCACCCGGACAGCGGCTGAGGGGCGAACTGGCACCGCGGTCTCTGTCCGGTAGGAATATCAGCGTCGGCCGCTCTCCGGTCGCTCTCAGAGCGACAGCGGTGTCATCGCTAGAGAAAGAGAGACACGGCATTGGTTGTTCTTTGAGCGATAACATGCGAGTCACGGTATCACTCAAAGAACAGCCAATCCTGCGGGTATAAAGGCGGCTCGCCTCGTGTGGACGGGTAGTTGGCCTTTCAAGGCCACTCTTGAGAGGTGACCTCGGGTCACTCTCAGGAGGACAATTTTTGGCGGCCGAGGGGATCCCTCATGGCCTGCGGTGGGGAAGGCTTCCTCATTGCGGACCACGCTGGGATGGTATCCTTGTTGCGGCCTGTGGCGGGATTAACATCCTGGCTCACAGGCTGTTACAAGTACCTTATCCTCTTGAGAGGCTCAATCCTCCAGAAGAGGCGGAAGTAAAGAAAAAATGGCAGTTAGGGAATTTCGAAAGTCGCCCGAAGAGCCACCGCAGTGCCAGTTGGGACCGCGGATCGCTTCGAGCGGGACTGCTGTCGCCCGGAGAGCGGCTCCTGTCGCCCACATAGATGGCTAACTTTCGCTCGGAGCGGAGAGACAGCGCCGCTCGAGTAGCTCTCCGGTCCCGCTCCGAGCGATGGTTTGTCTGAGCTGATGCAAAGCCTGGAGGCAGCAGTGGAAAATGGGGCGCTTTGCTGATGAGCTGCGCTATAATAGAAGGATAATGCCTCAAAAGCATACCTAATCTACAAAGTCAGCTTAAATAGAGTCAAGGAAATCACTGGGGCAAATTATGTGAGGAATTGTTCAAAGGCGACTCTCGATAGGTGTGCGGAATATTTAGGAATGGTAGCTTCGGCATGGGTGAAGGGGTCGACTGTAAAATAGGTTATTTTTTAGTATCTTCAAAAATTCGATTAATCGATTAACATTAAAACTGGTATTGTAAGAGCACTTGATTGAGCAATTGTCCGAGATGATACAGTTTTAGTCGGCTAACGTTTCGGCGTTTTCGCCTTCGTCGGAGCCTGGAATGCGAAAGACACGTAAGGATTTAGCCGACCAAGCACTATTTCACAGCAAAAGGAGAAAGTTTTTTTAAGAAAATAGGCGAAACACAACGTCGCAAGGCATTTTAAGGGTACTAACCTCCAGAAAAGGGGCTAGTTCTTGGGTGACCGCCACACATTCGTCCTTTCTGTTGATTTGTGGATTTCTGGAGTTTATCCAGAAGGCCTCCAGAGTTCTGCGAGCAGCGATATCTGGTTCCCGTGCAAGGATCGTGACACCTACATCGAAACGGCTGTTTTCATGCACGCGCACCCGGTGTTCCCCCAATGGAGTAGAAACCTTGGAGTTCCTAAGGCCATCCGAGTGCTCTTTAATCCTTACACAAAGATGCCTGCTGGTTTCTCCCACATACTCCTCCCTGCACATCTGACAGGTTATCAGATAGACCACCCCTGTGCTCATACAATCGCCTTCCTTTCCATATGGGCAAATTACGCAAGATGCCGTAGTGCAAGCGCGGTCATATAAGCGGTTCCTGACCAATTGTCCCTTAAGGTTTTGGGGCGGACTCCCGATGGTCTGTTTTCTGAAGGTTAGTACCCTTAGAATGCCTTACGACGTTGTGTTTCGCCTATTTTCTTGAAAACTTTCTCCTTTTGCTGTAAAATAGTGTTTGGTCGGCTAAATCCTTATGTGTCTTTCGCATTCCAGGCTCCGACGAAGGCGAAAACGCCGAAACGTTAGCCGAATAAAACTGTATCATCTCGGACAATTGCTCAATCAAGTGCTCTTGCAATACCATATCATGCCGAGATTTATTGAAAGTCGAACGTGGAATGAAAACTGGTGTTTTAACAAATTCTTCTTTTCGAATTCCAACTCTAACGACATAAGCTATCTTCTACACAACTTTTTTCTTATAGTGTTTGCCGGTCGGTGTGATTGTAAAGCTCTGATTTGGAGTGGTGAACGTTGAAACCAAATATGCTTTGATATAACCCTGTGATTGCCCTTATCGTCGTAATTGCGCCCTTCACCTTTACACTCATTAGACTGCACTTTTGCTTGTTGGAGTTAACTGTTCCATGAATGGTGGTTAATTGAGAAAAAGTTCAGAATTTGCCAAACACGAAAAAATGTCTGGAGAATGCAATTAACTCAGAGAAGACTCAGCTTAATCTGCCAGAACTCACGAAACCCTACAGCCCACAGAAAAGGTAAGTGAAGCTGAGATGATGTTTTCTGCAAAGATCTCCCCCAGAGCCTTCAGTTGTTCCCAACAAAGTACACATCCTGGTCGGAGAAAATCGAGAGGTTCTGAATAATTGTCAAATTATTGACGATAAAGACGACACTCAACGATTGACTACCCCATCTTTCCAGGCAAACAACTGCGAACGAACAAGAGAGTGGAAAGTAGACTGTTCCAACATATTCATCGTTTTCGCGTCCAAATAGCATTAAAGGCACAGTACGCCCTCGGATATGAATTTTGAGATTTTCATGTAATTGTGTAGTAGACCGCTCCTGTATAACACGTGTTAAATGCGAGATCTCAATTCCTCCAAACAAGCGAGATATAAGCGACCACCACAGGCCCGACCGCCTTCGCTCACCACCACAGGCCCGACCCCCTAACAGATTTTTGAACTCGGTAGCGGCTCGATGGATGGATGAATTCCAACAAGTCATCGTTCTTCAGTCCACTACCGGACTGTCTCCTTATCTTGGCTTTCTCTCACGCAATGATTGCGAATGAAGAGAAATACAGGCCTGAGACAACTCGTCCACCAATTTTTCACCCTCAAAATCTAGGCATCTTTGAAGGGCCATAACTCTGTCCAAAGGGGGCCTTGAACGATATCAGAGATACTACAGTGATCAGCGTGTGACTCTCTCCAAGATAAGCATGAAGTCTGAAAATAAATTTCTTGGGTGTCCTGTGCCTTTAAAATGGATTACTCTGATGACATCATCCAAAAAGAAGCGGTTGTGGGCATGGAAATTGGCAGCAGGTCTTTGATATGTCGATAGACAAGATGAGAGGCGGGTGCGAAAGTCTACAGTCAACACGGAGGGTTCGGCCGACGACAGCCTACCACCGACCAGCAAAATCGGAATCGGAGCTAACACGGTGACATTGCCAAACAATAAGATCCCGAAAGTTCAACTGACAGCATTCCATGGCTCGAGCGGTTCAAAAAAATTGAGCCCTAGCTCATGATATACCGATCAGAGACTGTACAACCCCTCGTTTTTGAAAATACTCCCGTAAATGAAGAAAGAAGAAAGCATTTGAGCAGTATACCATCTAGCCAGGCTTCCTCTGAGGATACAATGTCCTTGTTACTACCCGGAGCTTGGAGGACAATCACACAGCGGTCCATAACTAGGAAGTATTCTTTGCGCGGGGACATTAGAATGATCCCCTTAACGTCCAAAACTAACCCTTAGAGAGTGACTCGAAGTCACTCTCCTGTACCATACACGTACAAACGACCCTCAATGAAAGGAAACAAAAGGCAGGGTGCGGGCAGAATTTCGATTTCAAGATTTGCCGCTGAAGCGGAGCGTGTGCTACAGATAGTCCCAAGGAATGTGCGAAAATTGCGGAAAAGCTAGTCTCTCCAAGTTATTCCAGCCACTTCCGTCAACCACCGTGTCAGGAAAGGGGGTCCATCGTCCATAACTTAGCCATCGTCCACGCATTCTTCAAAATTACCATGTAAATATCGGCATTCTGACCATGATTATCATGCTGTGAATACCGTAATCCTTTACATCAAGGCTGTTTTCTCCAAAAGTAAGTGCTAATAAATTGTGAAACGTCCAGACTGTTCAACTAAGTCAGGCCAATTTATCCAAGCCATATTTCGGTAGTGCCAACATGTGACCGAACCTTATATGACTTGTATGACTTCTGGGCATTTCTGTAAAGCTCTTGAATTATATTAACAGTAGCAGTGAAGCTATGGCCCATGGAGAAATATTACTGGTGATGAGAATGTTCCGACAGAAAGCCACTGGTCGCTGCTGGTGATAATTGGAAAATCACACCAGTAAGAGATCAACAACCCAATAAAAAGGCAAGCCGCTAAAGTAGACCAATTTACAGCACAGGAGGAAGAGGTGCTGCTCCGGCAAAACTTCTGCGTTGTCAAGTTCTTCGTCCTCGTGTTCGTCTCTTGCTGTTCTCGATTGCAGCCCCACAACGGCTTGGGTACTTTGCCGATGATTTTTCCGGCACAATTTTTCTACAATTCTTTGACTGTCTCTCATGAAATTCATTGTTTTCCTGTTGTTGATACGCGCTACACCAGTTAATGTTAGAATGGCTTGTCGAAAAATGAAGTAGTAACTAGTTGTTATTTCATCTAGAAGCCAGCCCTCTCAAAAAGTTGTGATTTACCCGATTCTCATTTGCTTTTGAAACGAAAACGGATAATAGCTCAGAATCAAAAATCATAAATTTCCGACTGGAATACGCAGGGAAATCAAATTCTAGTGCGATTCCTTCACCCCGCTTCTGAACGTAGAGCGCTGCCGTTGCAATGTGTCTTGCAGAGGAGGATGTCGTCTTGGGAACGAAGTATCGCCGAATCTCCTCATTAAGAAAATTGGAGAAACTGGCCGAAAACACACCGAGGGATTTTCAAGATTTCCGCGATTACCACTTCATTGCTAAAATCTTCTTTACTACTGAAGCTTGGAAGTCAACTTCTAGTCTAAATGTAGAGGAAGATCTTCGTTCGACAAGTTCGTATTGAAACATCTTGGAGGCCTCTTAAAATGTGGTTTAGTTCTAAAGTTGACAAGTTCCATCAACTACTTATTTTTGAAATTTATTTATTTAATTATTCGTTCATGTCTTGTTTATTTATGTTGGAGATCGGCCGCCTGAGCAAAGTTCACCTTATTTGGTCAGCACATTAGAAATACGAAGATTGTGTGCAAGTCAATGACGAAGTGGTGAGACCCACTTCGTCATTGACTTGCACACAAACTTCGTATTTCTGCGTCAAGTGAGCCTAAGTAAGTAATGTGGACTCACTGGTAACTGCTTTGAAGAGAGCATCTTTTAGAAAAGGAGAATAGGAGAACTTCAAAAGTGTGTAGACTGTGAAAAGAAGTTTGTAACGTGGTTCTTCATTCGGCTGATCGATGTCTCTCCAATGAGGAAGAATCTGAATTCGGGCCGTAATTCTTAGGATCATGAGTTTACCACTCCGTTATTCTCAGGTGATCCTTAGGGATTTCACTGAATTTAAGCGTAGGCAAGGGTGGCCCCGGTAAATAAACATTAGTAGTAGGAGGTTCGGAAGATAAGAAATAATTTTTGTAGTATTACAGTAAATCTCAAGAGAAGGCGCTAAACTGCTGGTTTCAATTACCGACCCAATCACAGTTACAGTTTTCCACAAGATTAGCAGGCTAGTTGAGAGATTTTGAAGATCATCACGCCGTGATCGTTGGCCGACCTAAATGCAGTAAGACCTAAGAAGATTAACATGATCCCTCCATAAAATCTCGCATCAGCATCATTCAAAGATAATGTTAACGATATTTTACAATTTTGAGACTGCTGATTGTTGGGATGATTTACATATTGAGGAAAGTTCCAGTAGTTTCTTCATTAATTAATTTACTTACCCATTTATTCACTCACTTGCTTGGAAATTTATTTATTTATTGACATATTTATTTACTTAGGTACTTATTTTCTCACAAGCCTAAATAAAATGATGACTTTTCGAGTAGAGCGAAATACACATACATACATCTCAAAACGGTCTTACAAGGGAACCACAATAAGTCATAGTGACCATTCCAAATGAAATGTACTTTTCTGAAACCATTTTCGGACGAGAAGTCCGAATATGCCCATCGCAGCTGCCTAGACCCACTCTGAAAGAAGTTATGAGCGTTTTCAAAGCTTCGCGGCAAGGTAAGGGTACCCCCATGGAATTTTTAGGGTGTTTTTAAATTTTTCTCCGGATTTCGGTAAAAACATGTATGTAGGGGTAATCTGGGGTGCTGAACACGAATCTGGGGTTTGCTTGCCCGAATTTCGAGGTTCACTGTAGGTTACGGTAGGTAACATGCTATTCAGGAGGCAAAACTTACCTAAATATTCCGATAATCGACAAATGGACATCAAATTCGTATTCAGCACCACAAATAACCCCCACATAGAAACAAACTTTGAGACAAATCTGAGACTTTGACCAAACTACCGTATACCCACCGTAATCTACCGTGAGCTGCCGAAAATCGATAAACCGACATCAGATTCGTGTTCAGCGCTCCAAATAACCCCTAGAGAAATAACTTGAGCATATTCTATGGAAGCACTCCGGAAATCTTCAAAAGTCGCGATTTGCCATCAAATTCTCCCCCGATTGGAATCTGTGAACGAATACAGTCGAAAACTTCGGAAAATCGATAAATGAACCTCGGATTCGTGATCAGCATCCCAAATAACCCCCCAGAGCGAATTTGTAATCAAATCTGGAATATTTTTCTAAAACGCTTCGAGAGCCCTCTAATTGGTATAAATCAACGCTCAACCGAAAATCCGTACAAGTCCAAAACGCTGTTAGTCTGCGCAGAGTTTGGAAAATGTTCCTTCAACCTAACTTTGCTTAGTGGGGTAGTTTTGGGCGCTGAACATGGATATGAGGTCCGTTTCCGGATTTTCGAAAATATAATACGCGTTTTGGAGGGCATAATAAGTACGAAAATCAGAGAAAAAATGCCTATAACTTTTTTCAGAGCGGGTCTAGGCAGCTGCGATGGGCATATTCGAACTTTTCGTCCGAAAATGGTTCTAGAAAAGTAAATTTCATTTGGAATGGTCACTATGACTTATTGTGGTTCCCTTGTTAGTACGGGTAAAGATAAGGCGATATATGTACATAGTATTGGAGACCGAGATGCTATGTATAGTTGTGCCCTCCGATAAGTCGAATATTTCGAATAATTCGAATTTGCGATTCAATATAAAATGTATTTAAACTGCCTTGGTTTCCCCACATTACTTTAGACGGGATGTTCCCATAAATGATGTAGAAGTAGGTTTCCACTCTTTCATAGACCTGCAACAGTCAGTTATTCGAAATTTTATTCGAATATAGAATAGTTTCGAATGAGTGTCGGTTCAATAATATGTAGGGCCAGAATCCTGATCTGTGTTTCTAACGATGTTTCTAATGAGTTTCTAACGTTTTTTTTATAATGTATTTCTAACGATTTTTTTTGAGTGAGGCTTTAATTTTCTTCGTTTATCTATCTATTAACCTGGTCGTGCACACGAATCGCGCTTCAGGGAGCAAATCAAGCATGAAGGAAGTATTGAAAGTAAGAAAAGTAAAGAAAGCACAAGTCTCCTCGAAGTACACCCCTCATAAGAGTACTTTTTTCCCGATTACGCAGAGCACCTTGAACTGGTTTGCGTTAGGAGTGTGCGGCCGATCTGTGTTTCTTTTAAACGAACCTATTGGATCCGGAATTTTATAAAGTTTGTCAAGACCAGACACTCTAGTCGCGATGAGTTTTGTATCGCTCCAGCGCCACTCGGTTTGAAGTGGAGACATGTACCACGGGCGCGCGCTCCTAACGCAAACCAGCTCAAAGTGCTCTGAGGGATTTGGAACAGAGAGTTCTGTTTCTCCGGTTGAGATTGTCCGCTCACGCGGTCGGCGTGCGTTTTGAGTGGCCGTGTCAGAGGTATTCATCGAATCTGTAAATCTAATAGATTAGACGAGAATTGAATAACATCCCAGTCAGCTGCTCGCAACCAGGGTAAGTTCCGTCTGAAAAAATTCCTTCGCGACGTTCGCACGACACGCGCAAAGACTGCTTCTGCGGACGGTCTCATTCGGAGAGACTATACAATACACGCGTAATTTTCTTCGCTTGGGTTCCCAAATGTACCCCGTTCATGCAAAACTGAGCGCTGGTGTATACTGGATCATTACAAAACATACGTGAGACCTATTTTGGAATGTGGTCCCACAGTTTTTTCACCATATAAAAAGAAAGATATACAATTTATTGAGAAAATTCAGAGCAACTACACTCGTAAATTGGTCATCAGATGTAGAGGCTTTGACTACACTCGCATACCTAGATCGCAACACAGGAACAAAGTCCTCGGATTGCATACCTTAGAGTCTCGGAGAAAACTCAGAGATGTATGTATGGTCTTCAAAATAGTGTCTCACACTTGTGGAATCAACTGCTCATCGTTTTATAGACTGACTACTTCGAGAACTAGAGGAGGAAACATAAAAATATCTTATCCTGCGGCTAGAACCCCCATACGATCTCATACATTTACAGTCCGTGCGGGTGCTGCTTATGTGTCTTTGAGAAGCACCGTTCCTCTGCAACCCCACTACTTGCTGTCCTTCAAACGAATGACCTCAAAAATGATTCTAAGGCCCCGGTCATAGTTGGTGCTATCTGCATCTGCATCCCCCCCGCACCCCCCAACACCCCCCAACACCACCCCGGTCGATACGTATGTTTAAAATGATGGAGTGAGGTTGAGAAAATCACTCGATGCGTCCAACTAGATATGACGATGATTACGTGGCCAACAGGATTGCACCTGTTCAGAGAAATAGTGAAGGCGAGTATGGTGAAGTCACGGAGGTAGCAGTAAGGTTAGCTTTCTAGTGATACGCAATGTTTTATCTTCGACCCGCCCACCCGGTGATTTTCTCATCCACGTATTGCATGGATATCGACCGCGTCGGATACAGGCCATAAAACGGCCAATGTCTCACCGTCGACTGCGTACCACGCGCTGCGCGACCGCACGCGCGTCGGAAGCAGACGGGTTTGGCCGCCGCGCGACGAAGTTGTGGCCGCCGCTGTTTCGACGTTTCGCGCGCGGCGGCCGAAACTCGTCGCGCGGCGGCCAAACCTCGGCTGCTTCCGACGCACGTGCGGTCGCAGCGCGTGGTACGCAGTCGACGGTGAGACATTGGCCGTTTTATGGCCTGTACATTGAGTGATTTTCTCAACCTCACTCCATCATTTTAAACATACGTATCGACCGGGGTGCGGGGGGGTGTTGGGGGTGCGGGGGTGCGGGGGAGCGGGGGATACACTGAGTGATTTTCTCAGCTTCACCTCACCATGTTGTTCATACGTATCGACCGGGTGGGTGTTGGGGGTGTTGGGGGTGCGGGGATACACCGAGTGATTTTTGCATCCCATTTCCAATGCATTCTGTGTGTATCGACCGGGCTGGAGGCGTCGGCTCATCCAACTATGACCGGGGCCTAAGTTACTAGTTTTTATCACTGAATTGTTATCATTGTGATACTATACTAGAATGATGTATGTAATTGTTTTTATTGTTTATCTAACGTCTCTCTTAAACAGCGTAATGAATTATTATTATTATTATTACTATTATTATTATTATTCCAGAGGGATTGGGGTTCCCTACACACCGAGGGATGTGTTGTCTTGTCTTTCACGGTTCCATTTCCATTCGGGACCGCTCATCTTGAATTGTGTAACATGAAGTGTCGAACTGCGAAAACGTTCTTCTCTATGTGTACAGAGCCTCCATCTCCATTCCAGACAGCGAATTGGGATTTGCTGATTCACTCCCTTCTGACTTGATGCTCCTATCCAACTTGCAGCATGGCTCACTGACGCATGGGACTTGCATCGGGAAGGAATTATTGCTGAATTTGCAAGCAATGCGCTTTAGCAATCACGCCGGATGGCTCTGAAGACGATTAGGCGATTCTTTAATCAACATAAATCGATCAAAAAAAAAAGGTGGAAGACTGAAGTACAGTCTCAGTTGGGGTACAGCTTTGAGGCCGGATTCATCAAAGCATTTTCGGTGGTAAGTTAGCGTTATCGGCTAACCGCAACCGTTATCAGTTTTTCACACGCTAACTGACCGGTTGGAAAAAGCGGTTAGTTGAAAGCACTGGTTAATGGCTAACCAGCCGCTGAAAATGAGGGAGCTTGGACGTGAATTTGTTCTGTCTTGTTGGGTATTCTAGGTTGTGATTCATCATTGCATTTCCTCCGGTAAGTTAGCTAAACCGGTCGACTAAGAGCATTTACCTGCGATTCATACACTCATTAACCGGAGGAGTACTGGGTTATACCACGGTTACGCTAACCGCATGTTGGGGTGGGTGAGGACCTCGGTTAGCAGCTAACCAACCGCTCTTGATCAAGAAAAATCATGCTCCATTGCGGTCTAATTATGCCACGTTGACTGCTTCAGGCGGATTTTCGGGGTGATGGGTCCCTATAGCTCATTTTGGCTCAGTTCTACGCATCGATCTCTGACGCCTTTTGCTGGTCAGGCATCGAATCGTGCGTCGCTTTTAGGAGGTTACTTGGTAACGTAAAAGCTAGTAACATAGGAGAGCTGTAAGACGCAGCAAATTTTAGCGAATTAATTTTTAACCTTCTTATGGAGTGTTCGTCGCGTCGTGGAAAGCGAGTAGTGCTTCAAGTAAAGGGAGCGCGGCGGCGTAGAATATCGGTCGCGCTTAATATGTGGAGCGTGCGCCGCGATGTGGAAATTGATTTGTGCTTTATGTGAAATCTGTGCCGCGTCGTGGAAAGTGAGTAGCGCTTCATATAGGGGTGTGACGCATGGGAAAAGCGAGTAGCGCTCAACGTAAACTCTGCGCCGCGTGGTAGGTAGTGAGTAGCGCTTCATGAAGAGCGTGCGCAGGAGAATGCGCGGCGTGCTAGAGTGAAGAGCGCTTTATGCGTGCGCAGCGACGTAAAATGCAAGTTGCGCTCCATGAAAAGCGTGAGCAGGAGAATGCGCGGCGTGTTAGAGTGAATAGCGCCTCACGAAGAGCGTGCGCAGCGACGTAAATTGCAAGTTGCACACCATGAAAAGCGTGAGCAGGAGAACGCGCGGCGTGCTAGAGTGAAGAGCGCTTTACGCGTGCGCAGCGACGTAAAGTACGAGATGCGCTCCATGAAAAGCGTGAGCAGGAGAGTGCGCGGCGTGTTAGAGTGAATAGCGCCTCACGAAGAGCGTGCGCAGCGACGTAAATTGCAAATTGCGCACCATGAAAAGCGTGAGCAGGAGAATGCGCGGCGTGCTACAATGAATAGCGCCTCACGAAGAGCGTGCACAGCGACGTAAATTGCAAGTTGCGCTCCATGAAAAGTGTTAGCTGGAGAATGCGCGGCGTGCTAGAGTGAATAGCGCTTCACGAAGAGCGTGCGCAGCGACGTAAATTGCAAGTTACGCTCCATGAAAAGCGTTAGCTGGAGAATGCGCGGCGTGCTACAGTGAATAGCGCCTCACGAGTTCTGTATGAGCCTAACAACTACGCCCTAATGAGGTCACATCAAAAAGATGAAGACCAGAAAATGCGTCTAAAAGGCGTTTTCACCAATTTAGTGTTGCATCGAGGCGGTCAGCAAGAAAACGAGCGTCGATCGCATGGCATCTTCGAGCAAGACCCACAATTGACAGCTAAATAACCACGAAACTATGTCATGATCCCCACATGCAGCAATCAACTGAAACCTTATGTGCCGCACATTTGGGATAAGGAAAAACCTTAGAAACAAACTGCGCAAACTTCAACTTCCATAATCCAGTTTCATTCACACTGCTCTTTCCTTGCAAATGGAGGTCGCCGAGTGCTATTCTCTTTATGGAGAGGATTCTTTTTATAGGGAAACATCAAAAATAGTTTATGATCTCCTGCTCTGAGTTTCTTAAAAGGCAGCGTCCATACGTGGCGAAAGCTGGCGTTCCCGCTGTTGTGCGCCTCTCGACGCTCCTCAACGCTGGAGCAGCCCGCGCCCGCAAATTAATACAGGCAAACGCCCCCTACTTCGTGTGGAGTCGATTGAAATCATTTGATAGGGCGATCAATCGCTCGAGTCGGTGCAACGGCTGATGATGTCCCACGGTTTTCGCCTTCCGTGGTGGGATTATGGAAAACAAGGGCAGTAGTATTGATACAGGTTTAAAGGCACGGTCCAATCTCATAATCGTTTTCTGGTTTTCTTGCTTGTTTTGGAGAGAATTTCGGGCTGATCACAATAGTGTCTTCAGAATCGCTCAGAACCCTCTACGAACGGAGTTATGACCACCCAAATATTGTGAATTCGGACGGTGAGAAATTTGTGGACGAGTTCTCTCGAGCCTGATTTTCCAGGTTGTTCGCAGCCATCGCGCCAGAGCAGATCACAATGTGGAGTTAGACCGATAACTAATGGAAGAACTTAGATTTGGATCAAAATCTATGGCGCTAATCTTCGCTATTCAGACCTAAAACCTTGAAGTGGGCGGATCCAATGGGTGCCGATTAGGGGCGGAGAGAGTGGGTGCTCGGTTGTTCTCGCTTATTCTAAAGAGTTGAGATTACGCGTTTGGCATTTTGCCCACGAGCTTGGACTGTGCCTTTAATGCCACCTTCTTTAGTGATGTAGCAGTAAGCTTGAAACTTGGTGCTCGCTTCGTGGTGCTGGCGTAAGCGCGTGAGAGCAAGCGCGAGCGAGAAGGAGCATCTGTGAGCGGCTAGCGAATCGTGTGAACACGATGACCATAGATTTTTCGCAATCGCGCCCCTCGCCACATATGGACGGAGCCTAAGAGATATCAGCCGTGAGCGAGGCTGTTGAGACGTCTCCTCGGCTGAACGCATTGGGTAATCCCAAACAATCACGTTGAGTGATTCGCTAATCTTTAGGCGCTATTCATGTCCCATAACGATACCGCGTTACGCGCGTGATGCGCAGGCGTAGGTTGGAGTACGAATGCCTTGAACCGCGCCACCCGCTTGCAGATACTATGAATGCTACAGCTGCGACGCTACAGCTGAGTTGATTTAAGTGTGTCTAAACCTTGCCGTTATGGCAAAATATGTACACGCTATAGTTGTTCACGAACGGAATTTTCGAAAATATTTCTAAAGATTTTCGAAATTTTTGCCGTTCGTTTTCGTTCGTTCGAAATTTCGTCGAACGAAATTTTTTCAAATTTCGTTCGTTCGAAATTGTTTCGAACGGAAATTTTTCAATTTTGGTTCGTTCGACATTTTTTTCGAAATTGTACAACTATAGTACACGCGTTCAACTTCGTGGTAGCAGAGGATAGTAGTGAAATTAATCATTGTGAAACGGAATGAAATTAAGAATTGGTTAATAATGAAATCTCAAAAAAGTCGCTACAGCCGTCGCCGCCATGGCAGAACGGGCACCCGCGCGTGATGCGAGGTCCTGACGTCAGGCAATTCATGCTGCGACGCCACGCCCCGCAAGTCTCTCGGTGTTGAGGAATATAAATATAATCATACTTCTGAAGGCCAGCGCGGCGTAGTGCGTTGGAGTATGAATAGTCTGACGTCACGCCTGTGCTCACTTCTGCTCAGCCATGGCGACAACGCCCATACCGGTTCTCATATCGCTTTGTCATCACTCATGCATCAACTTCATTACGGGTCATCATACCATGGCAAAGAACTCACCCCTAGTCCCTCTACGCGCAGCACGAGTAGAAAGTATTCAAACTACAAGGCCACGCCCGCGCGAGACGCGCAGGCGTTCAAGAGTAGGAATTGGCCCTGGTTGTGCGGCCACCACATTTCATTTGCCTTAAAAAACCTTTTCTTTCTTTCTAGGTGACCCTAGCGATGAAGTGTAAAATAGGCGAATCTGTTGCCTATTTCTGTACAATGCAAAATCACTACACCTTTTTGCTAAGCAACTAAACTCAGGATCATTTTGAGCAAAGCCCATTCCGTTAAAAATTTGACCCTGAATACGGATGTTATAACTTCGCGTAAAACCGTGCCAACTCAATCAGTTTCTTGCCTGCCTAATCGGGCCGAAGATCGTCCAAAGTGCGATTTCAAACATGAGCATAGCTTCTCTTGACTACAAACATGCATGCAACACGTTCAAATTCGACCGCTCACTCTCATTTTGCTATAAGATACTCACATACATATCTCTGATTGATATCAACAGATTCTGGTTGATAACACTATATCTCATCTTAAAGGCAGCATACACGCTCACAAAAATGGTTGAGATAACAGCATAAATAGAACCGCCTGGCCCCTACCATGCCGTCAACGGCGTTTGAAGCGCTAAAAACCATCCAGGTTGACAGAATTTGAGCATTCCCGTCTCGAATGCCTGTGGAACCCCACCCCTACAAATAACAGAATGAAGAGTGAGGCATGTGGAAGCATTTGATAATTTAGAGCGATAGCACTATATAATGAGAGTCTGCGAGAGAAACAGCTTGATTTCCCTGTATATAACTTGTTTACATACCGATTAATTCCCATCCACTTTCAAGAAAGCCCATCTACTCCGGCTGGCTTATAAAATGGAGCATTTCATCAGTAAACAGACATGTTATATTCAGGTAAACCAAGCCGTTTCTCTCGTAGACTCTCATTTGCTAGGGCTATCACTCTAAGCTATCAAATGTTTTCACATGTCTCACTCTTCATTCTGTTATTCGTAGGGGTGGGGTTCCACAGGCTTTCGAGACGGGAATGCTTGAATTCTGTCAACCTGGATGGTTTTCAGCGCTTCAAACGCCGTTGACGAGATGGTAGGGACCAGGCGGTCCTATTTGTGCTGTTGTCTCAACCATGTTTGTGAGCGTGTATGCTGCCTTTAAATATCGTTTGGTGAATCGCAGTTAGGCTTAACCGAGGCGAAACGAGGTGGTTAAGCTCCGGTTTCGCTAACCGCAGTTACTCACTAACCGCGGTAAGATTGATGAATCCGGCCTCTGGTAGAAGTACATTTGAACGAGGAAGGTCTAAAGAAAAAGGTTGGTATCCTCTGGTTCTGAGCCAAATTTACTCTGTTCCCTCGCGCGCTCATGCGGAGCGGGGGTAGAGACAGCGAAAAAGTGTGGGGAGAAGGAGACGCAGCGTACGCGCGCAGACGCACGCGATGAACGGTAATAAATTTTACGCGGAAACAGTGGATATGTATCGTTTCGACCGTGCGTAGTTGATATCGGCAAGACAGCCCGCTGCACGCTCGCTTGCGACGTCATCCATTCATCTTGCTCGTATCGATCGCTGGTGCGGCATGCAAGCAGCTACAATATCGCTCGTAGGATTTGGTCAGAAAGCGAGCGACGTTGGGTTTTCGCGTCTTTTTTGTATAACTCGCTTCAAACTGAACTCTGAGCGAATCTAGGAAGATATTCATGATCCTAGCGTTGAGGGCCACCCAACGGTTAACCTTAGTGGTGGTTTTGTTGAGAAATTTACAAGTTTCGCTATCAACCAGCTTTGTGATTACGGTACCGTGGCGGATGAGGCGCTACCGTCTCTGTCTGTTTCCCTGTTCCTACCGCACATCGAGAGCTTATGGATTGCGAAATTTCCATGGTTCTTAATGAAATCCCGATGATGGCTATACCATTGGATAGCCCTCAACGCTAGGATCATGAATATCTTCCTAGTTATACAAAAAAAACGCAAAAACCCGACCTCGCTCGATTTCTGACCAAACCCTACGAGCGGTAGTGTACGCGGATAGGCGAATGCTCACGGAGTTCCCTATACTTTCATACGTTGATGGTCCATCTTCTTCGTCGATCTTCTCACGGTAAACTGCATTCACACCATTTTTGTTTAGAGACAGCAATAGTCGCCTAGTGTGGTCCGTCACGGCTTCGGCGCTGGAGTATTCATACTACCCGCTCGGGACTCCATGGCTTGTTTCATCCAATGCCTCCGTTTATTGATTCTGTTATTTATTTTGACCAATTATGAAAGAATTACTCCCCTGTTGGACAATCATCTAAGTCGTTGTCATAAAAATCTTCAAATCAATGGCTCCGCCCACTTTATCCAGCTCCTTCAACACTCGTCCAGACCTATGTTTTGTAGTTTTGCTTGTATGCATGATTTCGGGTGCAAATGCAAAGCTTGACCCTGCGGCTCCTAGCATTGCACCAGCCACCAGCAACGGTAGTTGTGGCGGGAATGACTGCCGATTAACGCTCTTGGCCAAAGTGCTGAGTTTGACGCTTCTTTCTGTGAGTATTGGGCAGTAGAGTGTTGGAACGAATAATTTTTTTTGAATATTCGAATAAACGAATAATTCGAATAATCCACTTCTTCGAATACTCGATTATTCGAATAAACGAATATTTCACTTCTTTGAATATTCGATTATTCGAATAACCCGAATAATTCACTTCTTTGAATATTCGAATATTCGAGTTATTCGAATATTCGAATAGTATTCGAATAAACGAATATTTGGGCAATACTATTGCGTACTATCCCATCCAATCCTCTCGGGCAAACTGGGGCATCGACAACAGGTTGAGAAGTTGTCATTTCATGAACTGCACCCTCTTGACAACTCAAATCGCTCGCATTGCAAGCCTGACAACTGCCCGTTGCCCAGCGACGTCCGCCTGTTATCGGGCTTATAAAATTTTGACCTGTCGCGTTTAGCGGCCTATTTAGCAGCGGTTCACATCCTGCAAGACTTTTACGTGGCTCAGGAACTACTTTGCACCGGTCGGCGCATCGACACGCTGCACGGTCGGTGCACCCACGCGTCGCGGCTGGGTCGCCCAACTTCCACTGAGGGCGCCACCGGATGGGCAGGGCTTCCAGATGCTGGGCGGGGCCAATGTGTCGCATACTTGGGTAATTGGACCGGCTACACTCTTGTCACTTAAATTCAGCATACACGCTCGTAAACGTGGTTGAGATACTAACTACGGAAGTTGAATGGCATGGCTCAGAACACAACACCTACGCATTCTGAAACCCAAAAACGACCAAAAGTGACGCTACACGACTGAGGAGTCGGCCCCGCACCTGTATCAGCCCGCCCCTGTATTCGCGTCCTCCCCCAAACAGGAGTGCTGAGCCATTCCCACCATCGTCGATGTGTATAGCTCACTTATTGTACTCATTGTACCACCCACAAGCGTCGCCGATGGCGGGAATGGCCCAGCACATGGGGAACTTCCTAGTGCTGCTTAGCCGTGCCCTACTCCGAAATCTCAGCGACAATTCGAAAAAACTCAGCGACAATTCGTAGTTAGTCGTTGAGACCGACACCATGTCACTGGGAACTCGCCGTGTAATATCTCGCTTCCCAGTTCCCTCAGACGTCTGGGCGATAACAGACGTTGAGTGGTTCAGGATCTGGCACGAACCTGAGACTACATCCAGCTGGTCGTCCTAGGTGGCTGGAAACCATCGAATTCTACGTCCAGCATTATGGAAGGAGAGAACTTGGGCTTTTGCGTCAGAATTCAGGTGAAGTTCACCGGGAAAGTAGACAATTAGCATCACCTCGAACCAGTTTCATGAAAATACACATGAAAATGGCTCATTCTGGCCATCATCGTGAGAAATTTCCATGTTGCTCAAGTGTTGCTATACTTATGAGCCGCTCGAGATTTAAAATTTTCTCTATAACTAAAGGTGAAATCGGCATTCCTAGCGTTTTGACAAAATCCTACGAGCGATTTAATATATTGTACCGGGCCGTCCAATAATTCCTGTCCAAAAATTTTCAAAATTCTATAATTTTCCTTAGAAGTGTTATAATATCAGGCAAGTGTGAGAACCTTCTAGAAGGTTCTCCAAAGTTCTACGCTAGGAGTATATAAGGTGCAGTCGCCGCGTCTAGCTACCAGTATAAGCTAAAATGGACCAAGGTCGAATTCGTACGTTCGTGTACTACGAGTGGCTGCTGGGCAACGACACGGGCACCGCGGCCGCCAACATCTGGGGTGGTAGTAATCTGGCCTTAAGTGCGAATTAGTGATGATGATCATCTTTCACTGAGGTGGAGTAGACAACCATAATAATGAGGAGCCAGTTCTATGTTGAGTGAGGATCTGAAACGCTGTAAACAAAACTTACCACACACTGTGAGAAGCCAACCAGGCCAACAGGACTGGAACGAGAGCAGCGCGGCATTGCACTGCGCCATAGCGCTAGCTGTCCATCGCTAGACCAGGCACGTGAGGTAGTGGTGCAACGCATTGAGGAAAGCAAAATGCAGCCACCAGGCTCACTGGAGCATCGCATAATATACTCCGAAGCATTACACTTTCTCAGACATGAATTTTTTCGATTTTCATCTTATTCTGTGGAAGAATTCTCTTCTACAACTCTTGTCAAGGGCGAGATCTTAATTCCCTGTAATTGGCGAGATATAAGTTCAGGAACTTTTTTCGATACCCCTTAAAATTTTCAGATTTTCGGAAACCGGACTCAACGCTCTATTTACACCGCTCAGTCAGTGAATGAATATTCCACACAAATTCGAGCATGTATTACCTCTCTCCCTTATTGCGAACAGTTCAAAGTGATGTTCATCGGGCGGGCCTATAATGTCGAAGTCTCCTAATCAGTGCTATATTTTACAGTAGGCGCGTTGTTGAGCACGCCCACGACAATCCGGCCCGAGCAATAACGAAACAGTGCAACCTAAGGTTCGAGAAGCATTGTTTAGATCAAACGAATTTTCGAAAAAAAAATCGAGAAACCAGATCTCGAACAAACGAAAATTGAAAAAAAATCGTTCGAAAGAAATGCGCAGAAACTAAAATCGAAAAAAATTCCGTTCGAAGAAAAATCGAACGAACGAAAATAAAAAAAATCGTTCGAAGAATTTTCGAACGAACGGATTTGAAAAAACTCGTTCGGCGAATTTTAGAACGACGAACGAACTAAAACAAACAAAAAAATTTGGAAAAATCTTTAGAGAATTTTTTGAAAATTTGCTCGTGTACAAGTATAATCTATTATTTTGTAGCACTATCGTGTAGGACTCAGAGAAAGCAATCCAGAAATGACTTCAAAATTGAAATCGGACCAGTTCGAAGCAAGACATGGCGATGCGGCTGTTTGTAAGCTCAAAAAACGCCGTAAAACGCATTTTGCAAAAAATTTGCACGTTACTGTAAGTAGATTTATGGAAAATCAACAAATCATATGCGGAAAATGGTGAAAATTGGTAAGAATAATAAAGACGAGCACAGTGTTTCGTAATACACCTTAAAGTCATCAAAGAATATAAAACTGATCAAAGCGAGGCTTTTCCTGACCTGACGAGCGTCTATTTCAGATGGGGTCACCCCGTTCACTGTGGCGTCTGCGATGATGTTCTCAATTCGGGCCGTTCCTTTTGGTGTAGGGTTGTTGACGGTGCTACCCATGCAGGCATCACTCCGTCGACCTTGGATTTTGCGACCACGCTGTGTGAGCGACTCACCCCGTCCGGGATGCTTCCCGGCATGGTCGCCGAATCGTTTCAACGGGAGTCTCAAATGTACTCGAGAGGACATTTAGCGAAGATCGATCTGAAAGCGCTGCGCCCTCTCTTTCGCCGCACTGTCTCGTGCGCTCTCACCACCACACAATCAGCGACAGCCATCTGTCGCTGATAATGGCAATCAGCGACACCTTCAAATTTGAGATAAAGATGAATCTGATTTAGAGCTGACTTGCTCATTAAGAGTCAAGACTTTACCTAGAGCATCCTTATACATCAAACAAAGTTTTTAAGCTGTTACACTGATGTCGCTCAGATGCAACACAAATCAACGATTTGAGTTGCATATTAAGCCAGATTACTACCGCCCCTGCAGAGCTTGCAAGGAGGATGCAGTGTCCCAACGTACAGTCAGCCGCTGGTTCAATCGTTTCGAGAGCGGCGACACGAGCCTCGAGGACAGGGAGCACAGCGGGAGGCCTTCTATGGTGGATGATGACGAAGTCCGTCGCTGTATCAAGGAGAAGCCGGAAGCCACCACCCGTGAACTGGCGACGACGCTCGGCTGCAGCAAGTCCACCATCCACAATCGACTCAATTTCCTCGGCTACCACAAAGTTCTGGCCCGTTGGATCCCCCACCGTCTGACGGACGCCAACAAGCAGAGCCGCGTGGCCGTCTGCCAGTCCCTCCTCCTTCGTCCGTATCTCGAGGAGTTTCTCGAGGACCTGGTCACTGGGGATGAGAGGTGGGCCCTCTACGACAACGTCGCCCGCCGTGCCGCCTGGATCCCGCGCGGGGAAGAGCCGCCGACGACGTCGAAAGCCGACCTGCACCCGCTGAAGATCATGCTCTGCTGCTGGTGGGACACCAAGGGCATGCTGTACTTCGAGCTGCTCCCGCAAGGCAGGACGGTCACCGCCTCCATCTACACCGATCAGCTTGAAAGACTAGCCGCCGCCATCCGAGAAAAGCGTCCCCGACGGACCTCGGTTCACCTGCTGCACGAGAACGCGCGCCCCCACGTGGCGAAGAAGACCCAGCAGAAGTTGACGACGCTCGGCTGGGAGACGGTTGCCCATCCGCCGTATTCCCCGGACCTCGCCCCCTCCGACTACCACTTGTTCCGCCCGCTGAAGCACCATTTGGCCGGAAGAAAAATCACCAACTACGAAAACCTCGAATCCGTCATCGCGGACTTCTTCGAGTCGCAGCCCCCGGAGTTCTGGGCGAAGGGCATTTATGGGCCACTGTTGTGGATAACTGTGGTGATTATATTGCTGATTAGACTTGTTTTTCAATAAAGTTGAAGAGAATTAAAAATGGTGAAATTTTCGGACAAGAATTATTGGACAACCTGGTAAGTACTTGCTATACTGTGGTTATCTGGGTCAAACTCCAGTCAGCAATTGCGTCTCGACACGCTTTGCGGCCGCGCGCTTTCGAGTCGGAAAAGTTTCAAGCGCCGCAGCTGCGGATCTGTTGACTCTAGGTGGGTTTTAGAAACTGGAAACTAAACAAAATTGAAGAAAACTGTATAAAAAAGCCATATCGTGTCGGCTTTGGAGCTGGAAACTCAATTGACTCGAGCGCGTGCGGCCGCAAAGCGTGTCGAGACCCAATTGCGGACCGGAATTTAACCCAGATAAGCACAGTAACTTTATATTTATGAGGTACTGAAGAATTGTGAGAAATTAGTAGTCACTATACCTTGGTCCGAATCGAATGATATTCGAATAAATATTCGAATTTTCGAATATTCGAATGCTCGAATATTCGATTTATTCGGAAAATTAAATTATTCGTTTTTTCGAATATCTGGTTTATTCGGAGGATCAAAATATTCGTTTTTTCGAATATTCGGTTCATTCGGAAAAGCGAAGTATTCGTTTTTTTCGAATATTCGGTTTATTCGGAGAATCAAAATATTCGTTTTTTCGAATATTCGATTCATTCGGAAAAGCAAAATATTCGTTTTTTCGAATATTCGATTTATTCGGAAAACAGAATATTTGCTTTTTTCGAATATTCGGTTTATTCCAAAAACCAAAATATTCGTTTTTCCGAATATTCGATTCATTCGTGAAATCAAAATATTCGTTTTTTCGAATATTCGGTTTATTCGGAAAACCAAAATATTCGTTTTTTCGAATACTCGGCCGAACTTTGGTGGTAATATTCGAATATTCGCAAGAGCGTATACTGCCATTTCGCCACGAATCATGGCTGCCGGTTGCATACCCTACGAACCGTTGAGAATACTCCTTCCTGATTCAATTTTGGTGAAATCCCAAGGTGAGTTGTAAAGAGCTGGAGGTGACATCATTAACGAGGTTTGCTCGAATCTTACTAAGTAAGGTCCAAATAAGAAGAGTCGACCTCGCGAAGGGAAACAGAAGAAATCGACTTTGTGAACCTCGACCTTTCTTTGTACAGTCGGTCGAATGTTGCGCTCGATGTCCCATCCTTATCAAGCTGCCAACGAGGCTATGAATCTTTCTCTTCGGGTTATTTGAAGTGCTCAACACAAATCTGAGGTCCGTTTATTGAGTTTCGGCAGATCGCGGTAGATAACTGTGGGTGTACTGTAGTTCGGCGAAGTCTCAGGTCCGACTCAAAATTCCTGCGTGGGAATTATTAAGGGTGTTGAATACGAATTTTATCGATTTTTGAAATAGTATGGTAGGTTTTGCTCCTAAATGGCAATGTACCTACCGCAATCTGCAATAAACCTCGGAGTTTCGACAAACGGACCCCAGATTTGTTTTCATATCCCTACTCAGATAATAATACCGGCTGAGCGGGCGGAGAAGTAGGGTCGCCGGCTGAGCGAGCAGGCTTATTTTGGAGGCGGAGCGTCTTACCGGCTGAGCGGGCGGGCATGCGTTTTATCGGCTGAAGGGCATGGCTTTACCGGGTCAGCGGGCGGACATAAATCCACGGCGGAGCATGTCACCGGCTGATCGGGCAGATATAGCATTACCGGCTGAGGGGCATGGCTTTACGGGGTGAGCGGGCAGGCATTAATCAATGGCGGAGCATATCACCGGCTGATCGGGCAGACACTAACGCGAACCCGGCTCATGTAGGGCGCGGGCGAAATGTGCTTCGAGCTGATTCGAGTGATGGCATTCGAACGGGTGGTCATCCACACGATTTGGATCATTGACCCCTCACCCCGTACGGTTCGTTGTGACCGTGGGGACGTGACAGCGGGGGACGAATTCATAAACGTGTGGGTTGGGGTAGCGGTAAAGGCGTCTGCACTTTTGATGATTACCCGCAAGGGCAAACCGTCTCGTAGCCGAGCAGTGTCTCACTTGCCCCTGTCTCTCAGTTGGCTTAGAAGTGGGCACGACTGGTTAGCAATCTCCCGCCTGCACAGGGTAATCATCAAAAGTGCCGACGCCATTACCGCTACCCAAACCCACGCGTTGATGAATTCGGTCCCGGGTCAGTTCATGATTTTTAAAGCAAGGTAAGGCTTGCCGCTTCAGAAATGAAACGCAAGCCTCGAACTTGCTGGGGAATACAGAGAGCCTACTAGGGGCCTTATCTACTCTTGCAGATCGATATCATTCACGTGGTAAGCAACTAATACCGGCAGAGCGGACCTCCATTTACCGGCTGAGGGGCAGTGAATACGGGCTGAGGGGCAGCCATTTACCGGCTGAGAGGGGCAGTGAACGCGCTGTGAGGGGGGCACACTTGCCGGCTGAGCGCTCCACCATTTGCCGGCTGAGGGGGCAGTGGATACCGGGGCTCGCCCGGGTACAATGTTTAGTCAGCCGGTATTACCTGCCCCCTCAGCCGGCGTTACTGCCTGAGTAAATAACTGCTACGGACAAGTTTTCAGCCAAATCCATAACTTTTTTCCAAACACCTCAGACATTGCCTGATGGGTACCATTACCCTACCGCGAAGCTCCAGAAACGCTTATTTCTGGAACCAGCAGTTGGGGACGGGATTTTGCGTATTTTTACTATGGATGCCAAAAAGATACTGACAATGCTTTGTATAGTTCCCTTGTCAAACCGTCCCCCAGGAGCTTGAGTAGGTCAATGTTGGCCGTTTTCTCCCCTCCCCCCACCTAGAGTGATCAAACAGTCGCGTAGTCGATATGAGTTGAGCGTTGTCGATTTACCTTACATACAACTTTTCACCATGTAAGATGGACGCTAAAGGGCACTACGGCGTATGGGGCCACACCTGGTCGCAGGTTTGATCCCGCCGGAAGCCCACATTTTCGCAGAGTATGAGTCATGAGAGTATGATCTCAGACAACTGTGGAGTCCGTTTCGGCCACGATAAGCTTTCTAATCTAATACTCTCTTGAAAGGCTCTTGAACAGAAGCGTGAGCTATTTCGAGAAGCAAGTGGTCTATTTAAAGGGGCTACGTGGCGCAGAGAGGCGAAACTTTTGCCGCACCACCGTTTCCCACGCAACAGCACGTCCTCCTATCGTAATCACGAGGTCCTCGCCGCGGTCGACAACGAAGGAGCTTCATTCGCTGAGAACCGAGACGGAGACCCCCTCAGCGGTTGGAATTCCTCCAGAAAGAAGCCCCAGTCCCTGTGAATTTCGATGTCATTTTTCCATTTTCGTGATATTTGTTCTATAAAAGTGTCTCTCTCTATGATTATCAATGTGAACATAATTTCGGACAAGGAATAGTGAGTGCATTGCAATTTAAAAAAATCATGAAAAAAGAAAATGTGAAATGATAGAACTAATTAAAAAATTAATTTCATGACAGTGTTCGGGAAAATGAAAACCTCCGATTGGTCGATCGTCATTATATAATCTACGCCAACTGTCGACTACAACACATAACAAACGAATTCGAGGCCATCTACCAACCAAAAATTGTTGAAACAAACGTATTATTGCCTTCCAGGACGGATGTCTGGCATTTACGTCGCGGTGTCGTAGTGCAGTGCACGACGACACGACACACCATCCAGATGGCGCTAAACAGCGCGCACATTGTGGAAAAGTGTAGATTGGCCGCGACGCAGGCACGACACCGTCGCGTGTAGCAGCTCCTACTAGATCGGCCGCGCGCGACGACTGTGAGTGCTAGGCGCGGTCGATCACTGCGCTGGGCGCGGCGGGTTGTACTAGTTCCTACACCGCGACCCCGTCGCCGCGACGCAAGTATGCACTAGGCCTATGAGATGGGTCCCCTTATATACGTGCTGTGCGGCTGATGGGCGCCTGATCAATTGTGGAGCCATCGATCAACGTGTCCAAGCAAAAGCATAGTGGCTAATTTGTCGTCCAAATTGCATCGTAGTCGAATCGAAAGCGGGTCTCAGCCGAGTGAAACGCCTATGGCCTACTGCATATTTCTCGCGACGCGCCGCCGTAACAGTGCATATCAGCAGAATCGATTTGCGGTCGATATAGATGAAAAACATTGTGTTGCGTCGCTCGTCGTGGAAAATATGCACTAGGCCTATGTGTTGCAGCACGTGCTTCTCACTTCGACGACGATTAGGCCATGTGACGCTCGAAAAGTACGGGCCGTTACGTCGTCCACAGCGCTTTGTATTCGAATCGAAAGCCTTTTGTGGCCGAATCGGACACCCCAATTGTCTGAGGTAGTGTCGTCCTTCACGTCCTTCGTTCTCATCCTAGTGTGATCCTTCGCAAAAAAAGTAACTGAATTTTGGATTCATGATCACCGACTCGAAGAACCGTCTGAGCGGAGTTTGAGAAACGCGAAAACTACTTACAAGGGAAGTGTTTAGAGTGTCAAACGCATCTGCGAAAACGACTATTATTGTTGGTATCTCTAGCGCCCAAACTGTTTTCAGCGCCTAAAACTACCCCCTTGAGCGAAATTTGGGTGAAGGCGCATTTTCCATACTTTGTCGAGATTAAAAGCGTTTTGGACTTGCAAGGATTTTCGGTGGGGCGTTTATTTATACCGGTTACAGGGCTCTGGAAGCGTATTAGAAAAATGTTCCAGATTTGAGTTAAAATTCTCCCAGGGTGGTTTTTTGGGGCGCTGATCACGAGTCTGTGGTTTATTCGTCGATTTTCCAAAGTTTTCGGCTAATTTCTTTCAAAGCTTCCCAACCGGGGAAAATTTCGAGGGAAAAAAACGCCACTTTCGAGATTCCCGGAGTGCTACGGTAGATATTGCTCAAATTATTCTTTTGTGGGTTATTTGGAGTGCTGAACACGAATCTGGAGTCCGTTCATGGATTTTCTGCAAATTACGGTAGATTACGATGGGTATACGGTAGTTTGGACAAAGTCTCAGATTTTACTCAAAATTAGTATACGGGGGTTGTTCGGCGTGGAGAATACGAATTTAAGGTCCATTTGTCGATTTTCAAAATACTAAGATGGGTTTTGGCCCCTAAATGACATGTTACCTACCGTAACCTACAGTGAACCTCGAAATTTCGACAAATGGATTCCAGATTCGTGTTCACCTCCCTAGATTACCCCTACATGCAAGTTTTGGGCTGAACCCCAAAAAACTTTTTTGAGAACCAGAAAAACAATTGCCTCTCTTCTCTTCTCCTGCCTCCCTTGCCTTTTCGCGAAGCTTGAAAAATGCTCATAACTTGTTCGAACCTGCAGCTCGGGGCGGGATACTGCTCATTTTTACTATTGAGCCACAAGAGATACTAACGATACTGATCGTTTCGCAGATGCGTTTACCACTCTAAACACTTCCCTTCTCGGTTATTTTGGAATGTTAGACCGACTTTGAGATCCTCTTAACCATTTTCTGTGGTTCATTGCGCCAAACAAACTATATTGTTGTTGAAGGAATCTACTGTTGTGGAATTTGTCATTGGAATAATCGTCGGTAATAAATGTGACAATTTATAGAACTTGTGAAGCTGCATATAGACAGATTTAAGTCTGTTTCTCAATTTCTGGTAGCTCAGATCCAAATAATCGAAGATTATTCGAATATTCGAAGAATATTCGACTTTCCGAATAATTATTTGAATATTCATTCCATCCGAGTGAAGAGAACACTTTTCGAATCATTCTTTCATTCGACGTTTTCGTCAAGGTGATATTCGAATAATTCATTCATTCGAAACTTCCCATAGCGCAATATTCGAATTAATCATTCATTCGGAATTTCGGAAAACACAATATTCGAAAATTTCATTCATTCGGAAACCTTGAAAAACGCAATATTCGAAAAACTCATTCATTCGGAAATCCTGAGAAATCCATATTCGAAAAATTCATTCATTCGAAATTTCTGAAAAATCCATATTCGAAAAATTCATTGATTTGGAAATCTTGACAAACGCAATATTCGAAAATTTCATTCATTCGGAAACCTTGAAAAACGCAATATTCGAAAAACTCATTCATTCGGAAATCCTGAGAAATCCATATTCGAAAAATTCATTCATTCGAAATTTCTGAAAAATCCATATTCGAAAAATTCATTGATTTGGAAATCTTGACAAACGCAATATTCGAAAAATTCATTCATTCGGAAATTCCAGAAAACCTATATTCGAAAAATTCATTCATTCGGAACTTCCGAAAGAAGCCATATTCGAAAAATTCATTCATTCGGAAATCTTGAAAAACGCAATTTTCGAAAAATTCATTCATTCGGAAATTTCGAAAAACACATAATCGAAAAATTCATTCATTCGAAAAAAATCGTCGAATACCAAAGTATAGTAGTCACTACGCTAAGATGTTTGAAATGTAAAATCAGGGCAAAATGGAGTGCGATCTTGTCGAATATTCAAATTATTCGTGCTGAATATTCGAATAAACCGAATATTCCACTTCTTTGAATATTCGATTATTCGAATAACCCGAATAATCCACTTCTTTGAATAATCGAATATTCGAATTATTCGAATATTCGAATATTATTCGAATAAACGAATATTCGGGCAACACTCTATTGGGCAGACTTTTTACTAGGATTTTCAATCGAAAGCCTCTCTAGTAAGAAGGTAATGTTGGATACATTTTAATTGGTTCGGACATGGGGATTTTTCAACTCGAAAATAAAGTGTAGGCTCCGTTATTCACCTCGAACAGATGATTGATAAAGCTTGATGGATGTCATACCATACCCAATTTTTGAAACGCAGTCAACACTTAGTCAAGAAGCATTTCAAAAACTGTAAACTCCCCACCTTTTTATAGAACTCCCATGCCTCGAAATTATAACTAAGAATCGGAGGACGAATTATTTACAATCGAATCATCGAATACAGTTCCCTTCAGTGCGCAGTTGTGGCCTGAAGGCACCGCTCCATATTATCACCTCTGACAGAGCCCTCTGTAAAAATTTCCGCTAGAGACGGTCGGTGTCGGAACTGGTTGAGTGAGTCTTTCATGAAGTCGCGCGATCGACATGAAGTTGCATAAGTGCTGCGCCTAACCCTTCGCAACGTTCGGTTGGGGTCAGGATGTGGGGGTTCGAGAACTGCAAAATAGTGTCAGTAGAAATAATAAATACTGAAGGCTATGATCATTTTGTACCACCCACCTCGAACAACCAGCAGGGAACTATGTATCATTCATGATCAGGGGTGTGCGGCAAAGGAATTTTAAATTTCGGCCAACGGCAACGGCAAACCCCAAAAATGACCGGCAAACGGCAAACGGCAAAAACTGTTTTGTGCTATAATACACCAACATTTGCGTACAAGAGAGGGTTGCCAACTTCGGATGAAGTTTCGGGATGCATTTTTAATATGTTCTAGGAGGAGGACCGTGTTCCAGTATCCCATGCTCAGGATCTGCTAAATGCCTCAGGCAGTCCCTAAAAAGGTGAAAATCTGATCAAGTCCAGAACGGTTCGGCCGAGGCGAGTAGAACCGATTTAACGATTGAGTTACCTTAAAGGCACAGAACACGAACACCCAGAAAATTATTCTCCAGTTTTTATGCTGATGATAGAGTCAAACGTTGATCACAGTGGTATCTCTCAATTCGTCTAAGACCTGCTATAAACAGAGTTATGGCTCCTTAAAGATGCCTATATTTTGAGAGCGAAAAAAATGGTGGACGAGTTGTCTCGGGCCTGCATTTCTCTTCATTCGCAATCGTTGCGTGAGAGAAAGGCAGGATAAGGAGAAAGTTCGGTAATGGACTGAAGAACGACGACTTGTTGGAATTAATCCATCTATCCACCCGCTATTGGCTTCAGAAATCTGGTAAGGGGTGTGGCCCGCGGTGGTGAGGTAAGGAGGTCGGGCCTGTGGTTGTCGCTTATATCTCGCTTATTTGGAGGAATTGAGATCTCGCTCTTGGCACGTGTTGTATAGAAGGGGTCTACTACATAATCAAATAAAAATCACAAAATTCATGTCTGAGGGTGTACTGTGCCTTTGAAGGCAGTGTCCACGATAAAAACCATGTCTGCTTTTTTGGTGGAGATGAGCAGCTGCGGGGCCTATGGCAACCCTAACGTTGAAAAAACTAAGAAAAATGAGCTCGGAACGGTCCCCTACGGCCCCAAAGTTGGACACCCGTCAGCTCGTCACACCCATATGCACTTTCCACGCCCACCGACGTGAACAAATGAATGCCCGAGATTGTGAGATGAGCGATGGTTCCCGATCAATAGCCCCGTTCTTCCCTTTATTCCCAACTTCTCTCTTTACTCAGGTAAGCTCGCATGCTTTAGCTGCAAAAGACGTAAGTTACAAGCCTCGGACAACTCGTCCACCATACTTCCCTAGCTCAATTTTTGAGGGACCATAACTCCGTTCCTAGGTCTATCGAATTCCAAAAACATCATCGGAATCAGCATGGGACCGTCTTCAAGATAGGCGGAAAAACAGAAAAACGATTCTTATCGTGAACACTGCCTTTAAACGAAAAAGTTTTAAACCCCATGACAATATCATTTTTTCTTCTTCTACTCAGCAAACACGTTTACGAGCGCGTATGCTGCCTTTAAGTCAACCATTCATTTCAGCTAATGATCTTGAAATCAAAGATACTATTGACCAGTGCCTTTAATGACCGCTGTGAATATTACTCAGTTTTTGAAAAGCCGGACAAAGTGTTTGCAGAATTGATAATTTTCCTGTCCCAATCATTACCATCAGCCAACCAACCTACGATAAGCGGGCCCATATACACGAGTTTTCTACTGGTCCATATGTCCAAATAAGGCTGCTTTTGCGCTACAGCTTTGATAGTACTTGGTTTTGTAATCTTAGAACTTGCAGCAATCGATATGCCTCTGAAAAAGGGTTCTTTTGCGATTTTGGCATTCTTAGAGGCAGCAGACGCGCTCAAAAATGATATCGATTTTATGACATAAATCGAGGGTTAAAGGCACAGTCCAAGCTCAAGGGCGAAATCTGAGATTTTCACATAATTGTCAAGTAGACCCACCCCATAGAACACCTGCCAAGTGCGAGCTCTCGATTCCTCCGAAAAAGCGAGATATAGGAGGAAGCCACCCTGGGGCGCCTCCATCGGGAAGCCACTTGGCACGCCCCTTTTACGATCTTTTGAGCTCCATAGTGACGAGATGAGCGATGTTTTTCGATTAATAGACCCGTTCTTCCCTTCATTCTCAGCGTACCTCTCTATTCAGGTCGTATCGCCTAGATCTGTTGCAAATGACGGAAGTTACAAGCCTTGGACAACTCGTCCACGATGCTTCCACAGCTCAGTTTTTGAGGGGCCATAACTCCGCTCCCAGGAGGTTTTGAACGATTCCAGAGACATAATTGGAATCAGCGTGGGAGCGTTTTCAAGATAGGTAGGAAAACAGAAAAACGATTCTGAGGTTGGACTGTGCCTTTAAAGGCACAGGACACCCAGGAAATTATTTTTCAGATTTCATGCCTATCTTGGAGAGAGTCACACGCTGATCACAACGGTATCTCTGAAATCGTCTAAGACCACCTCCGAAGAGATTTATGGCTCCTCAAAGATGCCTAGAATTTGAGGGTGGAAAATTGGTGGACGAGTTGTCTCAGGCCTGGATTTCTCTTCATTCGCAATCGTTGCGTGAGAGAAAGCCAGGATACGGATGCAGTCCGGTAATGAGCTGAAGAACGACGACTTGTTGGAATTCATCCATCCAACGAGCCGCTATCGAGTCCGAAAATCTGTTAGGGGGTCGGGCCTGTGGTGGTGAGCGAAGGGGGTCGGGCCTTTGGTGGTCGCTTATATCTCGCTTATTTGGAGGAATTGAGATCTCGCGTTTGGCACGTGTTATACAGAAGGGGTCTTCTACACAATTACATGAAAATCTCAAAATTCATATCTGAGGAGGTACTGTGCCTTTAAGGGCTGGTAGTATGTTGAACTAACGAAAAAACTAACGAAAATTGGATGAAAATAGAGTAACAACGTTTGTTTTCGTTATCGAGTAAAAATGGACGAGTTTTGCTGCGTGCGGTTGAAACAGCGAATATTAGCACCAAAACGGTTGATATAGAGTAACCGATATACTCTTTCAGACTGTACTAGAAGAAACACCTTGTTGGAAGCATCAAAAACCAGCCAAAAAGACCGTATTAGAACAATCTAGCAGGACGAGTTTGCACTTTGGGGCGGGGTTGCAGAAATCTTTCGATAATGCTCAATTTTAGTAGTTCTGACTAGTTTTTGCCGCTTTCAACGGCGGGAGCATTCTACTAGGAGCCATACATCCCCAGTAACGTAGTTAACCGAACAACTTTTTTTAGCGTGTCTGCTGCCTTTAAAGCCAGCATACACGCTCGCAAAAGTTGTTGAGATAACTACATTAGTGGGGTCGTACGGGCCCTAGAATAGCCCTCACGAAGTTGGAAGAGTTGAAAACGAGTTAAAATGACCGTATTTGAGCCGTATTGAGTCACAAAATCATCCTTTCTCCTCCCACCGATACGGGCTCCGCCCCTCAATACAAATGTTCAATGCTCGATTACGGTCACTTTGGCTCATTTTTTACGCTTCTAATGCCGTAAGCGTTCCAGAAAGGGCCGTACGAGTACATTAGCGTCACTATCCCAACAAATGTGTCGCTAGCTCCTCTATTTCAGCCAATGCGGTAAAACTCGTCCACTTCTGGGCCAATATAGAACGAATCGTTATATCTTCGTTTTAGCTGATTTTTTTCCGGTTTTTCGTTCTCTCTGAATATTAGCAGCTTCAGACCTTCGATTCATTCCATAAAATTGATATCATTTTTGAGCGTGTATGCTGCCTTTAAAGGGTTGAGAATTTGATAAAAAAACACATCTGAAGGCTCCCAAACAATCTAGAACTCAAACGAACTCCTCTGATTACCCAGTTGAGATATTTTCAATAGTTACCGAACAAAAGGGTACAATTATACGTTGAACGAGCCGGAACCAGATGCTGGAACTATTCAAAATCATTATTTGTAGCAGCTCCGGGTCGCAGACCAACACAGAGACTGCGGTGAAGGTAAATCCTGTTGTTTCAACCAACTTTTGCTGAAAATTTGCCGTTTTAGACGAAAATTTCGGCAAACGGCAACAGCAAACCCCAAAAATGTCCGGCAAACGGCAAACGGCAATCGGCAAACGGCAATTGCCGCACACCCCTGTTCATGATGTAATTCTTAGGTTGGAGCGTGACGGGAATGACTACTGATTTTCTAACGAATTTTGGGATTGCTCATGAAAATATTTTTCATTTCGTTAGTCGTTAGTCGTTAGACGTAACACCCAAAAAACCCGTTAGTCGGTAAATTCGTTAGTCTTTAGTCGCAATTACGCTCATCCCTGCTCCGTAAGCTGCATTCGCAGGTTTAACATTTTCTTTACATTTCCGGCAAATAGTTTGTTATCTCAGTCAAGACGTCCTCAGAAAATCGCTGAATTCAATGCTTGTCTAATATGCATTCAACGCGAGTGACCACACCCATCAAAAGGCTTTATCGCAGGGGCACGCGCTCCAAACAGCAATACGTGTTGCAAAATTTTATCGCAGGAGCACGTGCTGCAAAATTTTATCGCAGGAGCAAGTGCTGCAAGGTAGTCGAGCGCCACCGTAGCAGCACACCGAAATGCGACGCGATCAACTCGCCAAACACCATCTGGTGCCGCTAGCGGTTGGACGAGTCCTCTAACGGCGGCCCATGTTCCTCAAAATTGGGCAAGTGAACCGGCTGTCGACATCTGAGTTCCGCCTCAAGAGTGCGTCGTATGCTTTCCTTTCTTATAAAATCGGGTTGTTATCTAGTTGGGTCGGTTTCATGCACGCATGGAACGTCTTATCAGTTACTCAGAGAGTCAGGGTCCGATTCGGCCACGATAGGCTTTCTAATCGGATACCTAGTCGAGTTGAAAGGAACTTTTGGAGCAGCACGTGCTTCTCCGAGGAGCACGTGGCCTGTTCGATAGAAATACGTGGCGCAGAGAGAAAAAACTCTTGCCGCACCCCCAGTTCCCACGCGGCAGCACGTGGCCTGTTCGATAGAACTACATGGCGCTGGTCGCGGGGTCCCTCCCGTTCGATGGTAGCGGGTCTCACCCAACAAGGATACGGTCCAAGTCACGGCCCACAGGAGGGGGTTCACCCCCACAGCAGTCCGCGACGGGGACATCACCCTCGCCACGGTCGACAGTGAGGGAGCTCCCCTTACTGAGAACCGTTGGGGGAAACACATGAGCGGTTCAAAAATCGTCTAGAAAGTGACTCGTTGTCACCTTCCAGGAGCGGCCCCAAAAGGCGGACTGCGCTCTCTTTGGGATCGGGTCCTTTATATAAGTGCTGTGCGGCTGATATGCGCTGGGTCAGATCTGAAGCGATCGATCAACGTGTTCAATCATGGGCATTGTGGCTCGTTCATCGTCCAAACTCATCGTAGTCGAATCAAAAGCGTATCGTGACCGAGTGAAACGGCTATGATTGGCGGCACATGCTTCTCACTTGGACGATGATTAGGACACGTGGCGCACGGAAAGTACGTGGCCGTATCGTCTTCCAACCGCTTTGTAGTCGAATTGAAAGCCTATCGTGGCCGAATATGTAGGACCCCCCTACTCTCTGAGTGGGCACGTGCTGTGATTTGAAGCACAATAGGGGGACGTACTTCCCTAGCAGCACGTTCCCTGACTGTGCTCGAAACCGCCTTGTCTTCGAGCTGAATGCTTATTCAAAACGCATCGAATGCGGCGATTATCTGAGTCATTGCCTATGGGGTGTCAGCGAGACTAGCTTTGGCGAGATCGAAAACGAAGAGCTCAAAAAATTGGCTCATCACAATGCGAAGGAGCAGTGGCCTGCCAACACTGCAAAAGCCGGATAATAATGTAGATATGAATAATAAACACATCAAAGTCCACAGGACTACAGCAAGATGATTAACCCAAACTCAGAAAATACTACAGCACAGAAAAAAGTATTCTCTGAGACACTACACTTTTTCTAACACTAAAAAATAGAATTATAGCGAAGTTTGTGTTGCGGTCGGTCAGTTAGCCCTCTATCTATGTATCACCATCGTAACACGCGCTCAGTGCGCTTACAACTAGGGTTATCAATAGCCGATCGCTGCCTATGTGTGGTTTATGCGCGGTCAGTGGCGGACTGACAACGTGCTGACACAAAATGACCACTCTTTTCACATTTGTTGGATAAACACGCAATAGTTCAAAAAGTTGTTCACTCTGCAATAAGACATGGTTTTCACTAAATGAACCTGCACTGAAGGAATCTTATTCAATTCTGGTCTATCGCTTACGACGAGTATAAGATGTTCCCTAGGGAGCAAGTCTGTTCGTTGTGGGTGTAATATCCATGGGTCGCAACGGGGAGGTACCTCCTTATAGACCGTGTCGAGGATAGCGTTCATGTTCAGGACTACGACGAGAGCAAAATCCTTGTTGTGGGGGGTTCCACTCATCTCTCACATGAGCTCTTGTTGCGAAAGCTTCCACCTTGGCTAAAGCACGTACGACATGGAAGTCTAGCCAAAGAAGGTTTGATTTTATTTAAAAAAGCAACTGCTCGAGTACGTGGACAGTAGGGCCCTGACTTCAGCACCGACGTAGCACTTGATTAGTTTCTGCAATGTCCATCAGTTACTCGTTGGCACCGACGCTTCTCTAGTAGTTCCCAATCAACACCTAGCACCCTCCGCTACCTAAAAATGATGGGCAGTCAGTTTTTAGAGCGTATTAGTGACATAAGACGCTTTTTCGAAGAGAGAGATAGAGAGAAGGAGAGCTGGAAGGCGAGGAGCTGCCCGTAGCACCCATGGGTTGCATCGAGCGGCTCAGACGGCTTGTTTTCTCTGATCCCAAACTATTGGTCTGTGGTGGAGCTTGCCAAGCCAGCCACTGTTTATCGTGGACTAGCTACTGAGCAAAACCCGATGAGGTGACCACGAAACAGATGACTGCTCAAAAAAAAACAAAAGCCTAGACTGAAGGTAAAGCTCATCTCGCAGATGTTGATTTTTCGGTCAGTTCGTTTTTTGAAGTGCCTCATGGCGAGAAATATGTACATTCCCGTAGAGAACTCTCAAAAGATTATATGAAACATCTACTCCGGGCATACTCCCGAAAAAAAAACCTCCGTGAAAAGCAGCCTTCACGATGATCACCTGCGAAGAGGATCCATGGCTGAACGGCAAACAAGCGCTCGCGGGATAAATGCATAAACGCGGCTGCAAGGGTCAGGAAGCGCAATGTCCCACACACGCGTCATGATTCCAGTTCAAAATGTTGCGCGAACTTGCGAAGTCGCGCGGCCCTACCCCAGTCGCCGCATTCATCCACGCCAGTGCTGAAGCTTCTAAAACGCCTAATGTCCAATTTCCACCCCCCCCCACTCGATGTAAAGAAAGGAAAAGTCGGGATTGTGATAACAGCAAATAATTAATGCCAGTGTTCATGAGGAAAAACCCGTGTTTTAGTTTTCGATGTTTTTGAGTAGGTAAGTCCACTAAGTAGAGATCACAAGAGAAAAGTCCCCACAGAACACTAAAATACCGGATGAGACTGTTTAAATGAATCTATGAAGAATTAAATTAGGCCAGTTCGTTGTGTTTCGGGAGACTGCAGGCAAAGTGTCAACCTGACGTCAGAAATGAGTTTGCGCCTCAAAATTCTTAGTAGGGAGTGACCAGGCCTGTTTGCCAAAACCACGCACGTAGCCATGTTTTTCTGATCGACCACCTTCCAAGCACTTGTGAAAACCTTATTTTAGCAGACCGAGTAATGATAAAATTTGCACTTTTTTCACTCAAACTCTTCTCAAAGGAAGTATTTCCAAAAGTTTAGCTTCCTGGCAAAAGTAATGATTTGGCAATGTTATAACTACAAGAAATATAGAATTTAACAAAAATAAAATAAAATAAACAACTCGAAATATGTTTGAAAATGATTTGGCACAAAATAACCAGAAGTAATGAAAAACTGGGAAATGTAGTGAAATGACCAAAACCGGATTTGGCGGTCATTCATAGGCCAACTTTTGATAAGTATGTAGTGACTGACGAGCGATTACATTTTACAAGCTTCTCCGTTAAACTTATCAAAGCGAAATCAAGCGCGCATCGGATTTGAGCGTTACGCTCACATAGCTTGACCTATGCTGATTTCCGTATTACCGCTTCAATGAAATGTTTTACGGTTTCCGGTGCGCGCTTGATTTAGCTTTGATAAGTTTGTCGGAGAATCTTGTAAAATGTAATCGCTCGTCAGTCACTATATACTTATCAAAAGTTGGCCTATGAATGACCGCCAAATCCGGTTTTGGTCACTTCACTACATTTCCCAGTTTTTCATTACTTCTGGTTATTTTGCGCCCAATCATTTTCAAACATATTTCGAGTTGTTTTTTTTTATTTTATTTTTGTTAAATTCTATATTTCTTGTAGTTATAACATTGCCAAATCATTACTTTTGCCAGGAGGCTAAACTTTTGGAAATTTCATATATTTTCCCGAAGGTTCCTTTTATGACCTGATTTTTGCTCAGCGATTCCCAGTCAGGGGAGGCAAAACCTTTTATGAAAGCTTTTGCCTACGGTAAATAATTAAATCATTACCGATCGGTGTGGTCGGACGACTATAACTCCTAAAAATTGTGACCCGCAGACATAAAAAAACGACCCTTTCTTTCCTACTCAGGTCCCGTACACGTTTTACGGCATCGTGCGCACTTCCACTGGGGTCCCGCGCACTTTCTTTGGCGTCCTGTGCACTCCCACTTTTTGTCCGCACACTTTCTGCGGCGTTCGGCGCACTCTCATTTCGGTCTCACACACTTTCTGCGGCGTCCTGCGCACTTCTATTTGGGTCTCGCACACATTCTACGGCGTCCGGCGCACTCTCATTCCGGTCCCACACACTTTCTGCGGCGTCCTGCACACTCCCACTCTAGTCCCGTACATTTTTACAGCGTCCTGCGCTCTCCCTCTAGGGCCCGCACACTTTCTACGGCGTCCTGCGCATTCCCGCTGGGGGCTCGCGCACTTTCTGCTGCGCCCTGCGCACTCCTCAAATCTTATTCACACCAACCGTCTCAAGGAGGAAACAATCCTGGGCAGAAGCCTATCATTAGCTGTGTTGATTTTCATTAGTTCATTTTTAAAGTTCAGTGAGCGTCGGATGGTTTACAATAACACGTTTACATGTTTTTACCCGTCTTGGCCCTCAACTTTGAGGTTCCGCTAAAATTGAGCTTTCAGCTCCAACATTGAATAGGAGCTAGCTGCATCCATTTCCAGCCTCCTGCCAAAAAATTTACTTCCTAGCTAAATTTTAAGTGTTGCAACAAGATCGTGAATGCCGTCTGGAAAAAAGGAGATTATCAGTTTTTCGACCAAAATGACTTGGTTTTCTCCATCTTTCTTGGTTGCCAAGAAACCATCTCACAAGGATCTTCCCTGTTGTGATCCTGACGGGAGGTGGGGGGTGACCCCACTGCAAACCGTGGGGAGATGGGCCCATATTTGGGTACCACCTCCCCCCCCTCCCCCGAGCCGTGGGGATATCCCCTCGGCGACAAAAATTATCTTCCGGTATCCGGTGGATCTTGTGGAAAGTGACTGAGGCCACCTTTCAGGTCCGGCTCCGAAGAGCCGACTGAGGCACACGGTGAGACGAGGAGCCTTTTATACCAGCAACATTGGTAATACCTTTCTCTAAACATGTCTATGTTCATACGCGTCTTGACATAGTACACGTAAAACAGGTTTTAACTTGCCTCAATATGCCAAAGCCCAACTTTAACAGGATAATTCCGAGCGTTCCGAAGCGGCGCTGTGCCGGTGGCAAATTATAATCGTCTCTTTCTGCGGCGTCCTGCGCACTCCTCAAATCCTATTCACACCAACCATCTCAAAGAGAGAACAATCTTGGCCGGAAGCCTATCATGTTGATATCTGTGTTGATTTTCACTAGTTCATTTTCGAAGTTCAGGGAACGTCGGATGGTTTGCAATAACATGTTTACATGTTTTTACCCGTCTTGACCCTCAATATTGAGGTTCCGCTAAAATTGAGTTTTCAACTCCAAAATTGAATAGGAGCTAGCTGCATCCATTTCTAGCCTCCTGCCAAAAAATTAGCTTCCTAGCTCAATTTTAAGTACTGCAACAAGATCGTGAACGCCGTCTGAAAAAAAAGGAGATTAACAGTTTTTCGACCAAAATCACGTGGTTTTCGCCATTTTTCTCGAGCGCCAAGAGACCATTCCAAACCATTTTTTGGTACATACACCAACTTTTTACGCTCTTTCCAATGGAGAAAAAACCGCATCTCCACAGTTTTTCTGAACGCCGGTTTCGTAATCGCAGAGTTGCGCATGGGCGAGTTAAAGCCAAATCTGGTGCGCGCTTCGCGCGCACCACAATTTGAGACGCTGAACACGAATATTAGACGCTTTTTCGATAATTCGAACGATAAAGACATTTCACCTCAGATAAAGGTGAATGACTTTTTTCCTGTTTGTTGTTCCAAAACTCTCTAAAATATGAGGTGGGTGGGGTGATCCAATGTGTTGGCTGGTCTAATAAACTTTCAAACACTTCCCGGCCGTTTTTCGTCGTACTTCCGTTCTTAATCTTCGTACAGGGGCTTGAAGCTTATGCTTTTTGCCGAAAAACGGGCCATTTTTTCGTCGTGAGCACTGCCTTTGACTCTAGAACGCAGTGTTAGGTTAGCTATTTTGGTTGATTGCATCGACGATTATCATGCCTTCATAGCGGTCGACTCTACCGCTCTCAGAAGTGATCTTTAGCAAGGGTGGTTCTCTTTTAGCTGAATCACTGCTATTGCGTTCTTCGAACCTTCCGTATACCGTGGAGAACTCTGAAGTGAAACCTATGGTGAGCAAAGCCTTTGAGGGTATTTCCTATGACATTACGAAAACAAGGATGTTCTACATCCTTGAGAAACGTGGTGTCGAAAAGTCGGGAAAGAGCAATCCCAATACAAAAAACTCTTGGTCACTCCCCAGGAGTCTACCGTATGCCGATAATGAAGGTCTCGACATCGCCAGCCATCTTGCCGTCTGCAAGGTCTGCGTTTTTCGGTTCGACCACACCTATACAGGTTTTGTCTGGGGCTTCATCGCGTTTTTTTCGATTTTACACCATTTTGCGTGCTGATTCAGTCGTAGGGAACTGTTGGGCGTGCTACTTGGGCGCAACAACTTAGTCATTTTGTCCGCTACCTCACAGCCACCGTCCACTTTTCTCGATCGAATCATTCTGTGGAAGGAAGTTTTTTGTGAGTCATTTTCGGGCAGGCCCCTTTTAATGTGTAGCACGATCTATTGGAAATATGACATCATTCAGACAGAACAACGAATTATTATTAGTTTCGGCGCATGTGCTAGAGAGCAAAGGTGATTTTCTTAATGTCGACGTTTTTTAGTCTTGAAGAATGGGATACAATCTTATGACAATGAATTTATTCGTTTCGAGAAACGAAGAATAAAGCATGAATGGCATTGTACTCGTCTTCAATGAGATCACAGGGAACGTGACAGAAAGAAATTAACGATTAATTACAATATTAGAGACAAGGACAGTCGGCACGAGTTCTCGGCTAGACCGGGACTCGGCACTTCGTCAAACAATATGTATATTTACACGAATAGGTAGATCACTATGCTAATTGCGGTAATGAACCTGCAGTCTGAAGTAACCGGAGCGGTAAGGAGAGGATTTTTTTGGGTAATGACAGCTCTGGTAAAGAGGGCACAGATGGTCGTGGAACAAGCGAGGGCATGGAAACCGCCCGATTCACCGAAACGTCAGCGGAAAGTCGTCGTTGGTCAGCAGAGAAAGTGAATTGCGAACGACGTACTGAAACGAAAAAGATGAGTAAAATATCAGAATGACTGAACGAAGAAAAAAGAAGGAAAAAGAGAAAAGAAACAAACCTGAGGGACTAAGAAGAACTGCAGCAGAGACTTCGGCTCCACTTTGAAGCTTAGCGATTTGTGGCAGAATGAGAGCCGGTGGCCGTTGTGGTCGGGCACGTTGCACGGGGAAATGGTCCACAGGAACCTCGAATATCATGTTTAGTTGTCAGAAGTGATGACACACGCAGAATCTGGGTGTGGCTGGTCGCCACACGCGCCTTTTATAGCCAACCCCGCCAAGACCACACCCCTTCGGACACGCCCCGCTTCAGGAGGATCAGCTGAGAGCCGCTGATTATCACACTCTTGACTTGCAATTGACCTAGTTTCGCTGCTAAAAGGTCTCGAGGCCTATAAAGAACATAACAAAGATTATGCCAGTCTTTTAGGAGATTTGCTATAGCATGAAGCTTGAAGATTGGAAATACAGTGTAATTGCGGACACTTTTTCTCGAATCTTTTGCAGCCTTCGAAGCATTGGGTTAGGACCGGAAAACGGCTATAACCAGTTAAATCCAAACACATGTCACCCATATAACTGCTGAAAACCTTTCTACTCCCTTTTTTTCACAGAGAAACTAAAGAAGATCAGATAGAGAAAAGTGAGTTTCTGAGGAAGTAGGTGTTTCTTGGAAGTTAAAATGTGGTGTCGTTACATGCAGCGTTTCAGACAGATGGCCAAGGTGGACATGTGGACATTCCTGATTCTCATGTTTTGCAAACTCTTTCTGTTTTCTGTTTTCAGACAGGGCGAAACTCAACCATCGAAATTAACACAAAATTTTAACTTTTTTGCCCTGACTTTTAGGTTAAGGTCCTGCCGAAGGAACGAACCTTTCATGCAGGTCTGAAAAGAGACTTCTGGTTTAGCCTTCCAATTTTGAAATGAGGCACTTTTCTCTTTTGGTCAGGAAAGGTCATCACGTTAGGTTCTCTGGACCAGCGTCCACTTTTTCGGTAGGTCTTCCCTTCACTAAATGCTATCCGATCTAATGATGTTTGACACCTGAAATGCACTTTGGATGCTAGAAAATGATTTGATAGTAGCAAGGAAATTTCCACGTATTCCTGAGTGGGCAGAATGAAGTTCTCTGCGAGGATGCCCCTGGTACTGATAGTTAAAAAGTGCGTCTCTTGCCGAAACCTATACTTCAAAAAGTCATAAGCTCAAAACCGTCGGTGGTTTGGAAAAACCTCTTGATATTTTTCTTCACCCAAACTTCGTTCAGTTGGGTTATTTGTGGTGCTGAACACGAATATGTGGTTTGTTTTGGTATTTCGAACGACTGCGATAGGTGACAGAAAAAATGGCCCTGAACCTACCATAATCGCTAGGAAAACTCGCTCGGAAAACGGAAAGCGAGTCATAATTTGCGATCACCTCTGGACGAAGTTTTGGAGAGGAGAAAACTTCCAATTTTTATTGTCCATATATGTAGCTTTTCAGGCGTATAACTTTATCAATCTTAGTTTTGAGAAAAACCGCTACAGTCTGAACTTGAACGTAGAGTCGACCAAGTTTGCAAATATCCCCGTCCTCATGGAACGTCTCCCATTTCTCTTCATTGTCGTCGGGAATGATGTCATTTGGATAAAGTTCGCTCCGAAAGAAACTTACTCAAGTGTGAAACGTGTGAAAGGCATGCAAGCCGAGTTTCGCGGAACGAATCAGGCAGAAACACTTTTACGGTTTAATCTGCAGGGGAAGAAAAGGGGAGCTGGACCCAAAAACTCATATCTTCGTCATTCCTGCACTCATTACTACTTGCATTCCTCGAAGTGCATGCCTACCTCCCTTTGTCCTGACTCGAGTTCATTTCACGGTTAGATTCGTGGACTCCTGAACAACTCTCGTTATCGTTTGTTGCTGTGTCTGAAAAAGTCTTTCAGTAGAACTTGTGATTGATCTGAAGTTGAACTTTAGTGAATCACAGATTTTTCTCGCAACATCGTTCAGTCATGAAAGGGGCCCCATCTGCTGTCTCCAGACGATCTATTTATGTGCTGATAAGACTGAAATAACCCCATCCATAGGGCTGTTTGTCACGGCACAGACAAAAAGGCCAATGAATTGGTTCAGAATTTGGCGAGATATGACGTCAGTCTTTGGCGCAAACAACGAATGGGGGCGGCCCATGTGCGTGTGGAGGGTGAACTGTAGTGTGTAGTGATCAATGAGCGGGAATAGAATAATGTTTGGAATTATTCTTCGGAAGAAATTCTTGGAGTACTCGGTCAAGGTCATTTCCGACTTTCTATTGTTACAACCCATGATATGTTTGGGTCATTAGATTGCGAATGTACCTAAGCACGTGGGCTCGCCCTCGTACCCATGAGAATTGCCCATTTGGACTACTATTCGTTTAGGAGAAAACCATTCCAGACACTCGAAGCCATGATTAACTGGATTTAAACGAGGAGGATTATCACTGCCACCCCCACCACGGCCTGCATAAGCCAATGCGAATCTCCCATAGATATCCGGGTTCATCTGGAGCAAGTAATTCTAAATAACAAGCCAGTTTTAGTCTAGTTCCGCCCAGCAATCGGGTTGAAAATCTTTGGTATCCTAAGCCGGGCTGTGACTCAACAGGAAGAAGCTAGAAATATGTCTAAGCAAACATCTTCAAGCGAAAGTTTGCCGATATTCTTTGCTATGGTGGCATTCTCCATGAATGAGAGTTCGTTTACTGCTTAGTACATATTATGTGAGAGCACTTCCGTAACACCAAAACTAGTAGACAGCGTCCCAACAGTTTTTTGATTCTCTTGTGAAATTGAATAAGTGATCGCCCTGCGTGGTTGGAGAAAATGTTTTGTTCGACGAATTACTCTTATTTCAAGCGATTTTCACATTTTTCCTTAACAAGCTCCAAATACAAGTTGTAATCGTAAGTTCGACAAACTTCAATATTTCGTGTTTGGCAAACTGAAGATTCCCAAGAAAGTCCGCTTACCTTCTCGCAGTTTTTCAAAGCTCGTTTGAAGGCAGTGTTCACAATGAAAATCGAATCTCGTTTTCAATGACCAGGTACTTTAATCAACTACTGTATTTTCTCTGTTAGAAGTACTTCTCTTTTTAAACTACACCTCTATTAGAAGTACGCCAAAAAAGGTGTGAAGATTAGAAGTACATGTTGAGTGGTGAGGGCTACGGGAGTATCGTCGTCGAAGCGGCATTTCGGTCTGCAGTTGCAGACAGCTCGGAGTAATCTTGCTAGGACCTTGTGGTCCCTTTACGATTATCTGGTAGTTGAGGGCTGCAACGACGGTTGTCCGCAAGTGCGGACCGGAATCTCACTCCAAATTAGTGAAGTCTGTATAACTTCACTAATCAGAAAAATTCCACCCTGTCAATAATGAGAAACGAGAAATACGTTGAGTATTAAGAGGAAAATAACAAATGAACTAACCACAGACAAATTTTCTAGAAGTGTGGCTAATTTCCAGAAGCCACTTTCGATTTCCTCGAGAACAATTTTTTTTGCAAAAACCGCGTTTTGCGGCGTTTTAGGCACCCACAAAGCGCCACATCGTCAAAACTTGCTTCAGAATGGTCCGCTTTAGATTTTGAAGTCATTTTCGAATTGCTCTTAATGAGTCCTATACAATAGTGTTAGAAAATAGTAAATTTAATTCTAGAACTTAATCGAAACTTGCATATTTCCACCTCAAAAACCCCCGGGATGAACTGATCAGACGAGATTATCATCTGTTGCCTTATTCAACGAAAGTGTACTCGATTTCTACACTGCGAATAGAAAATAGCAAGACCTTTTCGGCTGTCAGGTGTTGTGGCAATTATATTTGCACTTTTCGGTGCGTACGTGTTCATTTTTGGCTCTTATTTAGTAGGCATAATCCCACCGGAAAAGCGCCGTAGGGCGATTGGCGTCGCCTACGCAGGAAATTCACGAAATTCCAATGACGGGACAACGTTGACTATGACTCAGAATGGCCTTTAGCAGCAGCGGGTTGATGATCGAAGAATACAGCATTCGGGAGTTGAGAGAAAACATTTGAAGAGAGCATCACTCAGCGATCGTGTTGCTTTTCAAAACAAGCTGAGAAATCAGTTCAGCAGTAAGGTTTCTGATCCTCCGGGGCACCTTCCTTCCTTGCCTTCATTCCTTCAACTGGGCCCAGCTTGAGCCAATGGCAGAGGTTGCTGCGCCAGAATTTCACCTCTCCAAAGATATGGGGGGGACGCTTTTGTGGAACTTTCCTTCAAATTCCACCAGTCATCTATCACATATCACATGTAAAGAACCCGCGGTTGAGTAAACCCGGCTTGCAGTCCAGCAGAACTTTACAGAATATCGACATGGCGCGAATTCAAACTCCATTTTCTACTTCGTTTAAGTCTGATTTTTCTCAGGAGTCGGCCCTTTTGAAATGTTCTTTGGTCATTTTCGTTAAATAGAGGGTTCATTTTACTCAGAAAAAATAAGCTCCAAAAATATGAACGAAAAATAAAGATTGAGATAGAAATCAGATTTTAAAAATTAAACTTTGTGCAATAAGATTTTCAAAAAAAAATTCAGTTTATGATTAAAAAATGTTTCAACTTATGAAAAAAAGATAATTTAAAAAAAGGAAAAAAGTTTGAACCCGAAAAGTGTAATATGTAAATTTCAAAATAAATGCGTCTCTGCTCATTCTTCTAATTTGATGATTTTGCTACACTAAACACACAAAATAGGCCTAAGCAGGAAACTAATAGTTCAGGTGGGACTTCGGAGAGAATTTCTACCCTGAAAACAGAAGGTATTTCCAGTAGTTTCTTGCCTTATTGTTCGTTCTACTTTGTGGGTCTACTTGCGCGAAAGCATTAAAAATAATGTATGGTTTTCCGCGCTTGCGCCCCAACATTTAGTCTGCACGTCTCGTCGTTGTCTATGTGTCTGATGATAACCGAATTTTTTTGATTGATCGACTTACATATGTATCTCTACTAAGCACATTCTTGTTTCAAACGAATTCAGTCCATTTCACGCCAATAATTTAGCAGCCCAGAGTTCCAGCCTCTTAGGAGAATCGGAGAGCGTTTCTCACCCACGTCAGATTACTAAAAGTGGCCTCATTTACAGATGGTGATGGGTCAGACACCTATCAAAAATTTTGAAAAAGATTCGAAATTGCGGAATTTAGAAGAAAATATTGTAACACAGACAAAATGTGGGCTACTGCCATTTAGGTCTCAAATATAATGTAGGCAATACCACATGTCGGAGCGAAATTTTCATGGTTCATAGCGGACGAACCGAAGCGGAGCGAGGTGAAGAGCCGGCGAGAGACTAGGAATAGACGGCGATTGCAGCTTGAGGCGCATCATCAGTCATGGGGATTTCGCACCCAAATGAAGAGTATGTTGCTGTCAAATATTTGAATATTTCACATATAATATTCGGATATTCTAATAACATTCGGAAACACCATCATTGAACTCTCAAATATTCGTAAAATTGGATCAATCCACTTTTTGAATATGCGCATCAGTCGAACACCCCCGAATAATTCATTTGTTTTTCTATTCGTTTTTTTTTCTTTTTCTTTTCTTATCCAAATATTCGAATGAACGACTAGAATACGAATACTCGATAAACATTCTAATTCGTACAGTCTGTGTCGAAGCTTAATCGCCGCTTTCTCCGCTTTAGCCACTCAGTGCACGTCGGATCAATTTCTTCACCCGAGCTCCTTTTTCTTATTGTTCAACCCGTTTTCACCACAAGTTATATAAAAATTAATCACAGCGGAGTACCAGAGCCTTCTTGAATCTCAATCAAAATTTGCAGCAATTTAGTGAATTTGTGTATTTCATCGTAACCTCACTTGGAATGGGCTTATCATGATATTTGATCTCAGACTCAAAATTGAGAAGGCTATCGTTATTCAGTGTTCAGTGTGCAGATGCGCGTATACAAAATTGTCATTCTGTAGAAGCGAGTGGAAATGTATGCAGCAGCGACGAGATGTTCATGTAGCTGCAGGCCTCTCGAGTAGAGGGCATCATATTAATATAAGTAACTGGACAAGTAAGTGCGCTAGATGGCAGCATTTGAAGGAAGGGGGAAGCAGGTTCACTCACTAGTTGCACCAACTGACTAAAAAATACATGTTTAATGTTGTACTGTCCTTATCCGAGCGAAGTTTCGGTCGCACGCATCTAGATGATAATCGTGCTCGGGCCTCGTGGTCCCAGCACGATTTTGCACGGTGTGCGTGTCGCAGCAGCGATCGTCGCAACTGCGGACCAGAACTTCACTCCTATAAAGACAGTATATGAAGATCGTTACATGGAATTTCTAAAAAGCGAACTTATTCTTTTTAAGAAAAGGTACAGAATTAAAAGATTCTAGCGGGTGCACCTTTCTATGAGTCACCTTCCCAGAATTTCAAATCGTACTCCTATTGAATAGTCTTGAATAGACGAATGGCCCAAAAGCTCAAACAATATTGAAACCTGTAGATGAGTAACATTTTCCTGAATTATAGTACATAGGATTTCTTTTGTTATAGCATTCCAGCTGTTGAAATAGCATTGTGTGACAACTTCGCACCTTCTGGGCAAACATCAATTAACTAGTTCTGCGCTTTCTTCCATTAGATTATGCCAGAAGGAGAACCACATGATGACTTGCATTTCTTTGTTGTTCAATTCCCAGACTGCTGAAGTGTGAAAGGAAAATTCTAGTAATTCAACTTTCTATGGGGCTTGAAATTGTGCAGGGTACATCGCGTACAAATGTGCGTGCGAATACCAACAAAAAAGACTCGTTTTGAAGAGGAACAGGGTTAGGCGGTAACTTTGTAATACTGAATACTGATTTGATTGCAGAAATAAACACTTCCACGTTTCTAATGCGATGTTTTAACATTTGTGCCTAAATTTATGCACACCTAATTAGCCAACCCCATTAACATCAATAAAAATGAGATGCAGCGTTTGCTGATCAAGGTCTATCCGAATGCATAATGGACACTGGATCATTTTCAAAACAATTTCGGACTTTTTGGAAGTTTTAGCACACATCATCTTCTGCCTGAGAAGATTTCCAGTGTCAAAGGGATCAGAATAGTATGTGGAGAAGATACAGGTGCTTGAATCTGCTTCATAAAGACAATGTCCACGATAAAAAACCATGTTATAGTTTTTGATGTTTTCGGGTAGATAAGTTCGTTAAGAAGAGGTAATAGGGAAAAGTCACCACAGAACACTCAAATAGCAGAGCAAAACTGTTTAGTGAAATCTCTGAAAAATTGATCGTGCCTGCTTGTGTGTTTCGGAAGACTGCGGACAACGCATCGAATCTGACGTCGGGGAAAAGGTTTCGCGCTTCGAAATTCTCAGGTAAGTGGCTTCGATTTCTGTTTCCCTGTACTAAAATTCTTCTAAAAATAAGAAGGGTCAATATACATGCTGGGATGTTAGAACCTTTCGCGATAAGAATGCCGTATTTCTTGTTATTGAAGTCCCCCTCTATTTGAACCCCTTCGGTGGAGGTTGAAAAATAAAACACCACCTCCATTTGAGCCCCCTCCCTCCAGGGTAGCCAGAGGCGTAGGCGAGAAGAAGTTCACCAGAGGTGGCAATCCAAAAGCTCCACCGATATCTGTGTATCTGAATTTGGTTAAGACTGCATGGGAACAATTTTCAACCGAAGTTGTCCTCGCTCGTTCCTTCAAGGCCTGCCGGATTACAAATGCCGCAGCTGGCTCGAAGGACGACGTCAATCACTGTTTCGAAGCTGGCTGACCCAGTCCTATCAGATGTGAACTGCTACGCGCTGCTCCCCGCGTGCCGACATTTTCCCCCAAAACCTTGTCGACATTTTTGAAGAGATTGCTCTTAAGGAGGACTTAAACATAGCCTTTATTGATGGTAATCTCTTGAAGTTCGCCGAGTACAATACCGCCCCTATCTTTTGGTCATTGAACGCGCTATAGCGCCGTTTGGCGTCGTTTTTAAATAACTCACTTCAAAGTGGCCCAATCGGAAAACGGAAGCCAAATTCGGAATCAGCATCAAAAATGCGATCTACCGAATGTATAAAATTTCAAAATGGAACTCAGTGGAAGATTTTGGGTTACGGTAGCCATCCAATGTCCCTCGTGTTCAAATGGGGCTGGCATTTAAAGGCAGGGTCCGGGCAGAATTTCGATTCTGAGATTTTCTGCTGAATCTGTGCTCATTGTACAGGTAGTCCGAAGAAACATGCGAAAACTGCGTTAAAACCGGTCTTCTTCAAGTTATTAAAGCCACTTCCGTGAGCCGATGATCCAGAAAAGCCAGAAAAATGTGGCCATCGTCCATATTTTAGCCGTTGTCCACGCATTCTTCAAAAGTGTTGTGTAATTATCGGTCATTCCAGCCATGATTATCATGCTGTGAATACCGTAATCCCTGACTTTCGGGCTATTCTCTCCAAAAATACGGACTTAGAGTTTGTGAAAATTTTGGACGGTGTCTAGCTAGACCAGCCCAATCTATCTAACCCGAATTTCGGTGGTGGCAAAATCTGACTGGACCTTTAAGTGTTGTTATGAGTGGATTTCTTGACGTATTCTCGTATTTAGCACAGTCATATGTCATTTGTTGTCCTCTGTGTTTCTTCTGAAACATTTTGACAGCGAAAAAAATTATAAAAATTCATAAAAAAGTCATTTTTCCTAACAATTTATGGATTTGAATGTGGCAGAATCACGAAGTTCTTCTATTTTAGTGACTTATTCTAAGATAAATTACAAAACATTGAAAAGAAATCAGGTATTAGAAGTTAAACGGAAATCGCGCCTTGAAATCGGGTTAATAATTTGATTTCACATTCAAAAAGGTAGGTATCAGAGCGCATTTCAACAACCATGTAAGGAATTCGCTTTGCAATCTTTGTTTTTTCTCCTCACACAAAGAAATCATGTCCAGAATCAGCCAGTGTACGGAAATGCACCAAAAATGAACAGTTTAAAAAAATTTCATTCAAAAATTAAAATTTTTATTAAGTGACCAATTTCAATTTTCATGCTGAAATACTCCTCGAGTTCTATGTTTTTCGTGTATGGAACATGCATATGTTCAAAAATTGTTTCGAAAATATAGAATTCCTGTCCTTTTCCGATTATTTTTCAAAAAAAAATGAATAAATTATCGAAAGTGAATTTTTACTGAGATCACAAATTTTGAATTTCTTTCCAGATCTCTCTTTGAATCCCATAACTGAATTTATTTAAATTCCTTCATTATATAAATTTTTTTCAAAAATGTTCGATTCGTAAAATCTTTTTTTTTCCTGAAAAAACAGATGAAATTTGAATTTTCTCTTAATTTTCATTTTCAGTATGAAAACATTCTAGGAATGTTTCACTGTTCATGAAGAGCGCAAAAAATGTATTCAGGAATCATTTTAAAAAATGCTGAATTAAAAAAATTATTCTTTTCGCAGAAAAAAATTTCGAAGTCGAATTTTCATTATTAGAACAATTTTTTAAAATTTTGATACCAGAGCCCTCTTTGAATCCCATGAATCTTGTCACAAGAGATGGTTTCAAGAATAAGATAATCTGGAAAATTTTCCATCTTTCTCCCCCCCCCCAAAAAAAAAAGAAATGTAAAAGCTGAATTTTCAATAGAAATACCAGTTTTGAATTTCTTTCTTGAACACTTCTGGATTTTCTTACTATTGGAGTTCCAGTCGCGAGAAAAGGTTTTTCTAGCTTTTCTTCGCAGAATCCCGTCCGCATTGTGGTAATTTTGAAAACTTTGAATTTTTCTTACAAAAAATGAAATTTTAAAACTGAATTTCTGGTGATAAGATCGGCTTCAGAACTCATTCCGGAACCCTTCTAGAACTCCATAATATCTCGAATTCACTAGGTATACTGAATAAATCCAATGTTAGGAATTGGTGTATGAGCACCCCGTTGTTCGGCCCTCCACCCCTCGCCTGCTAGGCCATTGCCTACGCCAGGTCGCTCTACCAACCCACAGCCCATCCAGGCCGATTATCGATTGCATTTCTCAGGGGCTGAAACCCTAACCACTATGAAACCGCATAAAATTCAGTATCATATTCAGTTAGTACATTCCTTTCCGGAAACATCTGTAGAACTGTTTCGGAAACATGGAAAATTCTCATGAATTCTATGCCTCTGATACAATTCTACAAATCTTTTCGGAAAGTAATGCCCTGACTGAATATGATACCGAATTTTATGAGGTTTCATACTGGTTAGGGTTTCATCCCTGACAAATGTGATCGATAATCGGCCTGGATGGGCTGTGGGTTGGTAGAGCGACCTGGCGTAGGCAATGACCTGGCAGGCGAGGGGTGGAGGGCCAAACAACGGGGTGCTCATACATCAATTCCTAAAATTGTATTTATTCAGTATACCTAGTGAATTCGACATATTATGGAGTTCTATAAGGGTTCTGGAATGAGTTCTGAAGCCGGTATTTTCACCAGAATTTAAATTTTAAATTTTCTTTTTTTGTAGGAAAAATTCAAAGTTTTCAAAATTACCACAATGCGGACGCAATTCCACGTAGTAACGCTAGAAAAACCTTTTCTCGCGACTGAAACTCCAATAGTAAGAGAATCCAGAAGTGTTCAAGAAAGAATTTCAAAACTGGTAATTCTATTGAAAATTCAGTACTTACGTTTCTTTTTTTTTTGGAGAAAAAATGGAAAATTTTCTAGATTATCTTATTCTTGAAATAATCTCTTGTGACGAGATTCTTGGGATTCAAAGAAGGTTTTGGTATCAACATTAAAAAAATTGTTCTAAGAATGAAAATTCAACTTTGAAATTTTTAATTTTTTTCGAGGAGAGAATTTATTTTTTTCGAATTCAGCATTTTTACAATGACTGCTGATTAAATTTATGCGCTCTACATGAACAGTGATACATCCCTAGAATGTTTTCATACTGAAAATGGAAATTAAGAGAAAATTCAAATTTCATTTATTTTTACGGGAAAAAAGATTGAAGAACTTCATGATTTCCACATTTTCGGAATAAATTCATATAATGAAGGAATTTAAATGAATTCATGAATGGGATTCAGAGAGAAATCTGGAACGAAATTAAAAATTTGTGATCTCAGTGAAAATTCACTTTCGATAATTTTTTTGAAGAACAATCGGAAAAGGTCAGGAATTCTAGAAATTCTTGGTGCATTTCCGTACACTGGCTGATTCTGTACATGATTTCTTCATTTGAGGAGAAAAAACAAAGATTGCAAAGCGAATTCCTTACATGGTTGTTGAAATGCGCTCTGATACCTACCTTTTTGAATGTGAAATCAAATTATTAACCCGATTTCAAGGCGCGATTTCCGTTTAACTTATAATACCAAATTTCTTGTCAATGTTTTGCAATTTATCTCAGAATAAATCACTAATATAGAAGAACTTCGGGATTTTGCCACGTTAAAATCCATAAATTGTTAGGAAAAATGACTTTTTTATGAATTTTTATTAATTTTTTCGCTGTCAAAATGTTTCAGAAGAAACACAGAGGATAACAAATGGCATATGAATGAGCTCAATACGAGAATACGTCAAGAAATCCACTTATAACAACACATAAATGCCAGCCTCATTTGGACACGAGGGACATTGGATGGCTACCGTAACCCAAAATCTTCCACTGAGTTCCATTTTGAAATTTTATACATTCGGTAGATCGCATTTTTGATGCTGATTCCGAATTTGGCTTCCATTTTCCGATTGGACCACTCTGAAGCGAGTTATTCAAAAACGACGCCAAACGGCGCGCTCCGGCGCTCTACCGCGCCCAATGACCAAAAGATAGGGGCGGTATTGTAGTTCATTATTTTCCCACTTTTATTTGCCTAATAAACTTCGTTTGCCAATATTGACTCTTGAGTTCTCGACTGAAAGTTAGAGCCTCCCTCTCTATTTGAACCTCTCCCTCTAATTGAACACCCCTTTTGACGAAGGTTGGTAAATAGCACACCCGGGTGTTCAATTACAGGGAATACGGTGTTTGAAAATTGGGTGCCTGTTCCTACCGTAAAACGAACGCAGGACAACTGTTATAGGACATGGGCGGGATGGCCTAATGGGTTGACTGGCCCACGAAATTTTCATCCGCTTCCTGGCCGTTTTTTTTGTCGTACTTCCACTCTTACTCTCCTTAGAAGGACCTAGAACTTACGCTTTTGTCAAAAATGGTTAATTTTTTCCTCAAGAACTGAAAGCCTTTACTGAAAGGTAGTGCATTTCCCTGGCTCAGATGAAGGCTTATATGCAAGCCTGTGATATTCCTGTCGTTGAGATATGGCAACCATCGCATCAGCATGTAAAGGATTTCTATTCATTGTCAGAAAAAAATCTTGCACACTTCGTCCAACAGTATCGCTGAAGAGAAGAGTCAATATGGTAGGAAAGTACGGAAAGCTACATATAGAACAGACCTATAATTCGATGGAAATGAACACTTGTGGATCGTTTCATTGAATTAAAGAGCCGCGACGCTACTTGGCGGGAAATGTGACACGCGGGAATGCTAAAGGATGACGGCTATCGCTCGAATGCTTTCGCGCTCATTGGCTGAGTACGGCTTTCAAATAAAGTGACACAGAGCATAGACTTATAGACAATCATGTTGATAGATTTAATCATCCTGGAAGTGAGAGCAATCGACCTCGAGGTCTCAGCACAATTTTCACCTGTCACAGAAGTGCCCGCAGACTGACACACATAGCATACTCAAAAACACGCTTATCGGAGCGAAAGTGCAACTACTGCTGCCACACGCGCCATGAAGATAGTCGTCATTGGACCATTGGATCCCAGGACTAATATATTTGCGGTGCGGACTGCAACAGCGGTTGTCCGAGAAAGCAGACTGGAATGTCGTTCCGATGGGGACAGTACAATACGCCGTCAGCATGTATTAGAACTGTTGCACTCATCTAATGTTCATATTCTCGAGGGAAGACCCTGTCTTCCCAGAAAGGTGAAGACGTTTTGATGGCTTCGGACAAGCTTCGAGTGAGATACATACCAGATTTCGGTTTACGAATGCGAACTGGAGGATATACCCACTGTAGTCCTAGAACAATCTTAGTTTGCTTTGATGGGCCTGGGCACGCGCATCGCAGCCGCGAGTTATGGCCGGAGCAAAGTGAGGCAGCCGATTTCACTAAACGACAGATACGGAATTATAGGCTTAGTCTTACACCACTTCGCAGAGTTCAGCGGGACATGAGCTCGCGCCACTTCACGGCGCTCGTAAAAATACACACGCCGCTACGCGGCATTCGAATCTTATTCATATAGCCGTTTTCCCACCGAAATCCATCGGGCATTGAACTTCGGAGAAGTAGAGGACAAACCACTTGATCTACTTCTTCAATCCCTCTATCACTGTGCGCGCTCCTCTTGAGCCCCTACTCACTCTCCAAGATGCTCTCCTGAATCCCTCCTCAATTTCCACGACGCTCTGCGCGCTTCCATTAAAGGCAGTGTTCACAATGATTTTCGTCCCCCAGTTTTTCAAATAAAACAACTTGTTGGCCTTCAAATGTTACCAAAATCACGGAGAAACGGTGAGAAAAGCATTAAACGTCGCATTTCAGTGACATTTTTCTATAACATGGAGTAGTTGTTCGGTTGGATGAACATTTTCATGGTGATTTTCACCGGTGGAAAAGTCGATCAATCGGAAATAGAAGAATATTTTATGCAAAGCAGGATTAGCTAGGAAAGGAAAGAAGGAAAGAACGGAGCAATAGAGAGTAGAGAATTGCAAAGGACGGCTCCACAAAAGATTTCATTGTCACCACGAACAGTTCCTGTGATACGTAAGAAGTGGGGTGATACTAAACGATTTCGTGTACTTCTGGTGCGTTTTTCTCAATTTCTACGTCATTTTAGATCTACCCGGGGGCCACTTAATCAATATAGCGAATAATCTCAAAATTGAAGATTATCGTGAACACTGCCTTCAAGCCCCAATTCACCTTCCACACATCACGACAGCGGGAGTTTAAAGAACATGATTCGCAACTATTATGCCGGTCCCATCACGACTCTGGGGCGGCTGAGCTGGCGGTGTTGGCAACATCACATGCCAACGGGGTTTCGATCGCGCGCGGCGATCTACCGTCGCAGCCCCGACTATTCACCAGAATAAATTGATAGTTTGAACACTACAGAAACGTCTAAGTACGACTTTCAGAAAGGTTGGTGCTTACTATGGCATCATATCGTTTGCTCACTTCCGTGTAAATGTTAGGCTGTAGACTGAAAAGGGGCTTGATGGGCGTAGTTTTTCGGACATGATTCCGGTTTTCCCAGGCTCTGAAGACGGCGAAACTCGCCGAAACGTCAGTTGAATAAAGATGTCTGTGAGAATCTTGGTAGTTGCTAAAAGATATCGTACGTCAACTATACATCTTCTGACTATGTACGGATATGAACGGATGGATGAATACTTGTGACTACACAATTTTCAATCGGAAATTTCTCGAGGCTCGCTGACAAGGGAACTACTATTAGTCAGCCTGGCCATTCCGGATGAAATATACTCCTATAGCACCGTTTTTGACGTAGAATCCGATTTTGATCTTCGCAGCCGCCTAAACCCTCACTGAAAAAAGTTATAGGCCTCTTTTCGCAAGGTTTTCGTACCTATTGTACCTTCCAGAACGCGCATTATTTTTTGGACCATAGTTGTGTTCAGCGCCCAAAACAACCTCCCTAAGAAGAGTACGTATGAAGCCACATTCTCCAAGCTCTGCCCAGACTGACAGCGTTTTGGACTTGGACGGATTTTTGGTTGGGCGTTTATCTATACCAATTACAAGGCTTTGGTAGCGTTTCAGAAAAATGTTCCAGATTTGACTAAGAATCCTCCTTGGTGAGTTTTTTCGGGGTGCTGATCACGAATCTGGGGTTTGTTTTCCGTTTCCCGAAGTTTTCGACTTGATTCGTTCAAAGCTTCTCATCGGGAAAAAAATTGAGGGTAACTCAGGCAATAGCAGGCCCTGAGCCCACCTCGAATGCACCCGGAGCCGCGTCCATATTGCGCTCCGGGTGACCAATTTAGCAATTTTTGGGCCACATGCTGCGATGCAGGCCACATACGTTGGGCTTCGGGTGCTACTAACGAAATCGATTCACAGAGCGCCCTGAGTGCAACCGTCGGCTGATGACGTAATAGTACGTCATCCGTCGAAGGCAGTTGCGCCCTGGGCGCTTTCAATAAAGCGATTTTGGCAACACCGTTGCAAAAATCGATACCTCGACGTATTTCAAACGCTAAGCTAATCGATTTTCGCACCCATTCTAGCTAATCGACAACTTTTCGAGGAAGAATCCAGCGATTTCCACACATTCAACCCAACTATCTCACCCTACCGAATTTCCCTGAAATGATTTGACCCTTAAATGTTTCTTTTCTAAGCATGTCATGGTTATGTAAAACCTAAGCTTAATATACTTTCCTCTACTTTGGATTTTAATTCCGTCACATTTCCCCTTCCTATTTCTTCCCCTGATCATCTGGCTTTCGCTGATTGTCCCCAACTATGTGATATATGTATTTCCCTCAATTTATCAAGTACTCACAACAATCTCGTATTCCTTTTTTTAAAGGCACAGTCCAACCTCAGGGGTAGAATTTGATATTATAGTCCATCCACCATTTATAACAACCCTGCCAAGTGCGAGATCTCAATTTGATCAAATAAGTGAGAAACTACCGAGAAAAAGTGGCCCGGCCCCCAATGCCCTAAGAGCATAATCAAGCGTTTCTCAACCAGTATGGAACTAGAATCCTTGCAAACGCAAAAATTGGTTTTTGTGGCGATGCTCAAAGGCAAAATGTACGATAGCAGAGCTCTTGCTTCCCTTTGCGGGGCGGTGTGCGCGGTTACTCTGAGAGAATCTTTTGCGCTAGTACCGTGATGCTCCCGTGATCCGCGATAGTACCGTGTTCGTCTCCCCCTAGTCCAGCGATCCGCGTTCGTTCCGCGATAGTTACCCAATTGACTCATCCGTTGGCATTCTCGTTCTCGTACCGTGATGGTACCGCGATCGTCGAGAGGTTTACCGCGCTAGTACTGTGGTGCACTCGCGATCCGCGATGGTACCGTGATCGTTTCCCCCCGGTTCCGCGCTCTCATTATGTGCAGATTTGTAAAGCAGCACGGAATACGGCAAGGGCAATAACTCATAGCTTCTTGCTGACCCAATAGGCAACACTCGCTCGGGTGAAACTTCGAGAGGGCATGGATGCGGTACGGTCAGGGGTGGAGACTGGCAGGATCTCGCGACCGTCCCGCGATGGTTCCGGGCTCGGTTCATCGCGGTTCCGCGATGTAACAACCTCGAATACATCAATTTATAGACACGATTTGCCCTCAGGTTGAAGCTGGTAGAATCTCGCGATCGTTCCATGATAGGCCCAGGCTCGATTCCTCGCGGTTCCGCTATAGAGCATCGTGGGAGCATCGATGAACGAACGCGGTACGCTCTCGGTTTGAGACTGGCAGAATCTCGCGATCGTTACGCGATAGCCCCATGCTTGTATCCTCTCGGCCCCTACCGGAAACCGAGGGGATTCTATCCGTGAACGATCGCGGGGGATTCTCTCAGAGTAGGCTTTTGGGGGTATTGTGGGCGGGTCAGACTTTTTCCCTGTAGTTTCTCACTTATTTGAGCGAATTGAGATCTCGCGCCTGGCAGGGTTGCTATCCACCTTGGGCGGAGTATAATATGAAATTTTACCCCCGAGGTCGGACTGTGCCTTTAATACCAGCCCCTAATAAAAACAAATCGAGTGAATCAATGAGTAATTTCGGGCGAAAAAAATACTCGAATTAAATTTGAGCGAATGAGTGAGTAAGCTAAATATAGTATTTCTAGAACTCTTAGAATACGTAAGTTAATCAAATAAACCCTTTTGGAAATTCCCGAATCAATCATTTCTTCCAAATAAAGACTTCCTAATTTTTTTCGAAGTGAATGATCAGATTTGGATTAAGTTTTTAGGAAACTCCCCAATCGCCGCATCCGAGCGAATCTTTTTTAAAAATTTTTTAGAGATGATTAAATAAGTCTGAGAATTTCCCTCCAGGGATTTTGACGAAATGCATCTGGGAAGTCGTGTAAATATTCTAAGTTTTGGATATTGTCCAAATACATATTGCGCAAACACAGCCTACGGCAACGGAAAAAGGCCTTGTTGCGGTTGTATACTTTTACTGTAGCCAGGCTGACTCGGTCCCAGGAATCGATAACGAACAGCTGATATTTTTTTGTCGCAACGTTTTTGGTGTTTCCTCCATTTTTCCGTGTCATTCTCGCATGTCTCTAAAGTAAGTAAATTGGGTGATCTGATAAGGTGTTGTGGAAAAACTTACCATTTAAAACGTTTCCGGTGCCTTTTCTCCGAGGCTGCGATAAACTAAAAGTTTTGTGTTGGAATGACGTGACGTACGCAGATCAATAGAGAACCCTGAGGGTCGGCAAAAATTCCTAGAGAAAACACCGTAAACGGTGAAAAAGGTGACTTCTCCACCCCAACATACAATATACCAATACGCCTAAACTGTTTACTATAGATACATTCAAGAATAACACGAAAAAATGAGGGAAACAGAAAAACCATAACAGAAAAAATATCGGCTGTTCATTCTATCAAAATCTATCAAATAATCAGCTATCAGAGAAGATTGTTTATTCTTGAAACCGAGCCAGCCGTGGACACAGTGTAAGTACTGTCGTTCTCTTTGCCGAATTCCGGTCCGCGTTTGCGGACAACGGCTATTGCATCAAGTGACGCGTGTTAATCGTGCTTGAACCATTGGGTCCCGGCACGACACACCCTTCTCCCAGCACTACTATCACGCGTCGAATGATGCACCAGCCGTAGCCCGCAATTGAGGACCGCAATTCGGCCCAGAGAACGATAGTACATACGCAACCGCAACACCGCCTTTTTCCGTTGCCGTGGACTGTATTAGGATTCTAAACCCACAGCGTGAAGCCGAGACTAATAAACGATTCGGAGGTTTAGTCGAAAGAGTTTGTAGTGTGCTTTCAAAAGTCGATCAGAGTTCTGATGAAATGATGATTGCGAATTTTGATCATTTGAAATTCAAAATAATTCGAGTATGTTAACACAATGTAAAGCATTTGAATTTCGGAGGTTATTCGTAACTCTGGCTTTGAAATATCGAATTTCAGATTACATTCGGAGGAATAATTTCAATTTATTCAAATTTCGAATAATATTCAGAGGCCTACATTCATATTTATGAGGATTTCGAAAATCACAACAAATTTGTAACAATTTAATTCGGTCCAAGGTATGACCCTAAGACTAGCCAAACACGCAGAAAGAACGCGGAAAAATCAAACAAACAGATAAGACATAACCTAGAAGAAAATGGCCACCTGAATCCTCTTAACTGCTCTACTGTCCTAATTTTGTGAATAACTCTCAGACTTTTGTAAGAAATGAGGTTATGCAAGGGGGGGGGTGTGTGCTCAAAAACCATCTTTTTCGAATCAAAACTACGATATAGCCACACATTGATCTGTTCACCACAGGATTGATACGTAGGTAATTCTCGAAAAAAAAAGGAAAACTCCTTAGCTAAGCAATGAAAATGGTCCATCAATGAGCCAATCACAAGGAACTACGGGTAGATGTATCGATATCGATCAAGGTCCAAAACGCTGGCGTTCGAGGACTGGGCGTCGTCTCTGAAATTCGAAATTCGCGCGTCAGTCAACACATGTGGCCCGGAGAGCAACCTGAACGCACAGCACGTTCCAATAACAACCGGAACGCAACGCAAGTTCGTATATCAACTGCTCTGCGCTTCGGTTGCAGTTGGCGGGAGGAGGCGGAGCCGGTTGCGCCCGCGGCCTGCTATTGTCCGAGAAAATGCGACTTTCCACGATTTCCGGAACGCTACGGTAGAAGTGGCTCCAAACGTTTCTCCAAGGGTTATTTGGGGTGCTAAACATTAATTCAATGTCCAATTGTCGGTTTTTGAAATACTAAGGTAGGTTGTGCCCCTAAATGGCATGATTCCTACCGTAACCTACAGTAAACTTCAGAAATTCGACAGACGGACTACAGATTCGTTTTCAGCACCCTAGACTACCTCTGCATACAAATTTAAAGCCGAATCCGAAATTTGTTTGAAAACACTGAAAATTTCATGAGGGGTAGGTACCCTTACCTTGCCGCCAAGCTTCGAAAAGCGTGTATAACTTTTTTTTCGGAATGGTTTTAGGCACTTTCGAAGATCATAAACGGATTCTACGCCAGAAACGGTTCTAGAAAAGTACATTTCATTCGGAATGGCCAGGCTGACTAACGGTAGTTCCCTTGTGACCAGTGGTAAGCTGCGGGCTTTTCTAGTAAAATATTGATTTCACAGCAAGAAGCAGAGTATCGCTCTTCCGTCGGAACATCTTTACCGCCAGTGATATTTCACCAAGGCCCGACGCTCCGATGCTATTGCTGCTAGGGCATTTTCAAGCATTTGATTACAGCTAGTAGTGGCGGAACCATGCCGCACTTGCTGGCAGCAAGACGAAAACACGTTGAAGCATAGTGAATAGGGATGTTGATCGAATTGACAGCGCGGGTGGGGCTAAGGAGCAGTCCGGCTGGCACACGTGACGTGCGCAACGGAAAACCGCTGCGTTCGCGTAATCGTCGGGGCGCGTTAACCGAGTGCCAACTAGTTCTTTTTTCATGGAACCCACGGTTAACGCGCCCCAACGACAATGTGAACTCAGCGGTTTTCCATCGTGTGCGTCACGTGGCCGGCCAGCCGAACTGCTCCTTTGCCCCACCCGCGCTGTTGATTCAATCAATATACCTAGTGAATATCGGAGTGAAAATACAGTCCGCAGTAGGAGACATTTGCTGCAGCACGTTCTCTGAGAGAATCCCCGCTATCGTTCACGGATAGAATCCCCTCGGTTACTGGTAGGGGCAGAGAATACTAGCATGGGGCTATTGCGGAACGATTGCGAGATTCTGCCAGTCTCAAACCGGGAGCGCTCAAACGCCATAACTACAACTTCAATAACTCTTTCTCCCGAAACTCGCTAGTGGACCACTTTGGACAGAGTTACGAGCTTTTTTGCGAATTTTCGCCCGAAATTCAAAAGATATTCTTGATAATGTACATTTCGCTGCTCCGCAGAAAGACTATTGAGTGCTTATCATGGGATGATGAGCTTTTTGCGCTGTCTAAGGCACAGGCGCTTTGAGCATCACACATCGGTTTTCTATATGTGGCACTTTTGTATGGTGTTTGTCTAGAATGATGTCGATATTGTTGACTGCTGCCATCAGCAAAAAGGCTTAAGCCGTCTTATTACGACAGTTCAGGTTTTCAAAACATTTTCAAATCCTCCCTTCCCGACTGATCCGCCGAAATCCACCCAATCCCTCCTACAACGTCCTTACTTTATGTGTTCAGCTCATTGGATCCACCACGGTTTGACGTCGACAACCCACGTTGACGACAGTGGGTCAGACAAGACAACATCAACAAAATCTCGAATAGACTGAGAATATGACAGCATTTCTGGCTTTTATCCAAATTCGCACGTTTTCACCAGGAAGAGGGGCGTACACAACGATTTCGTCAAAGGGATTAGTGATTACTATTATGTATAGATTTCGCAGCTACCTCAACATACTCACGTTATCCACCCGGATAAGATGCATACACGACTGCTAATTCCGCTGACGTAGATGCGATGAAAATGGTTGAAAACTTCCTCATTACATGCTACACGTGGATCGTAAAAATAGAAGTTCTGACATCGCAATTTTTCAGTTCGCTCACGTATGGTGGTCTACGGTGTCCACTTGAAATAGATTCACTTTCAACGACGTCTTCTCCGAAAGAGGAGACGTCCTGAAAAAAGATTTTCTCAGAGTTGTGGGGGATGGATAGGGTGAAAAAAAATGGTGGGTTTTCCCTACGGACCTTCTGATATTCCAGAAAAAAAAAGAAAAAAATCAAAACTACGTGTAACTTCTTGATCGGAGTAACCAGAGTGAGTTCTTATGCTCGGCACCCATTTAGTTACAATAAAGTTGCCCTATACAATGTTTGGTGGATTTATTCTGGTTCATTCGTGAAATATAGGCCATTTCCGAGCTCACTGTGCATTCCATTCCTCTATTCACTTATTGAATTTGTCATAGCTAGAGAGCAGGGATGGTCGAGAGGGTAACGCTAAGGAATACTGAACGCCCAAGGGATGCTGGGATTTCGGGTTCGATTCCCGCAAAGCATCTGCTGAGAAAGATTGTTTTGCATTCATTCGATTGTTCATCCACGAACTTTCCCATTCATAATTGATTTGCTTTTTCCAATCTTATTGGGTTCACAATTTCTATCGCGTGACTCCCTGCAGTATAGGAGAATTTCCTCACACCATTCAAAAAATTATTCCTCTCCACTTCTTGTGCTAGCATTTCGGGTTCATTGGGAAATATTGGAATTTGAACATCTTGTGACTTTTTATTAATTTTCTTGACTAAATGAGAACCTTTTTCTTGAACACATAAAAGTCGTTTGCGAATCATCATGGAAAAAAGCATTGCCAATGTGAGAAGCAACGCAATGAACCCCCTCTTGAAATTTATCATCATGGCTGCAGTTTCCATTCTCAGAAGGCGACAATCGGTCGCCTAATATACCTGCTAACCTTTCATTGAAAACTACCAAACTTGGCTCGATTGCGCAGAATTTTTTTGATTATCTAGACTCGAGGGTGAGTGAATAATATATGGCGAAAAAAAAAGTCGAAAAAAATTTTCCCCGTATTGATCCAAATAAAGCAGATTGAGGTAGATGGTGATATGTAGATATAGTACCCAGCGGATTTTCGCTTCTCAAAAACAGAAAGTTTAGCCATGGTGGCCGCCTAAGAGAATGCGCTCGCTAATTTTTAATGTTTGTCCCATTTTTCGGAAGGTCCATAGTGAAAACACAACATACAGTAATACTCTATTCATCCTCCACAACTCTCAGAAGAAGTTTTTCTAGGACGTCTCCTACCCCGGAGGGTCGCCCTTTGTTAGTGGTGGAAACACGGAAATCACTAGTTGTGCCATCTGGCTGCGTACAGTTTACCGCAATGTTAAAAGGACATGGTGCGGTTGCCGTCACACCCTAAAACTACGGTAGAAGACGCCACGTCTCATTACCGATCGACAGCACATCTGATTTTCTGGGTGAGTTGCGGTTTTTTTTTCTTGTTTGCTTTGACATTATTTTTATTTCTGACTCTTGTAATATTACGGATAAGGGCTTTTCTTAGTGTGCGAGAGGAATTTGCAGTTTTTTCGGTTTCAAAACATTAATTAAAAAAACACTTCGAAGCCCGAACAAACGTCTAATTTCCATCACGCACTGAGAATAGACCCTATTTGAAATATTTAAACAGTCAGAAACAAAAGTAATGCCGAAACAAACACGAAAAAAAGAAAACCGTTACTCACTCAGCAAACAAGCTGTGCTGTCGATCGGTAATGAAATCTGGCCTCCTCCGCCATAGTTTCAGCGTATTTGCAACCGCACCATGTCCTTTTAACATTGCGGTAAACTGTGACAAGTTTGATTCGGTACTTTTCGTGGAGGGAAATGGGTAAGAACTTTCGTCGTCGATTACGTCGGAACGTCCACGAAGGCGCACCCTAATTGAAGATAAGTTCAATTTTTTTTGAATCTTAGAGAAAAGAAACATCGGAAACGTTAGAAAACAGTAAGTACCCCACTCACACCGAAAATCAATACGCCTGAAGTCTTTACTATAGATACGCGTACGAAAAACACGAAAAAATCAAAGAAACAGAAAAACGTTTGTGGTATTGATCGGTGGTGCCTAATGTGTTCTTCTATAATTGAACAACGAGTAACAGGGTAATCACTGGAATTCACCGGGTCAAATAACCGCTTGGTGGATGCCATTAAGAATCGATCAGTTGAACAACCCCGGGTAAGGCCACAACGCGTTGAGATCAGGGGTGTGCGGCAAAGGAATCGAAAATTTCGGAAAACGGCAACTGCAAAGGCAAACCCCAAAAATGGCGGGCAAACGGCAAAATCTGTTTTGTGCTACAATATGTACAACAACATTTGTTTAGTGGTGTGGTACTCAATGCAATATCTGCCAGTTACTACGTGCCTGACTAGCCTTTACAAGAAAAAATCTCATTTGTCAAAAGCTACTTGAAAGCTTCAGGTGATCAGAAAACGCCGGTAGCGCTGTTGTGTATGTGGTTTGTGTGGGAGTCACTATTAAGTTCAACAAGGCCGTTAGCTTATCTCCCGCCGAAAATATTTCGGCGAATTTCTCACAACTAATTGAAGTTTTCGTACAAATCAATGCTAGAGGTACAACTAATTGAAGTTTTCGAACAAATTAATGCTAGAGGTTCAAAGGATGGGCGTCATTTTAAGCTGAACAAAGTGTGTTGTACCCGCTAAGGATTCACTCTGAAAGGGGCTTGCGGCCGACGCGCCCCTGCCTAGTCGATCCGAGGACCTGCAGCTAAGCGTATATAAGCTTGATGCGGGGGAATGCGCGCCGACCCAAAGACTGTGAGCGATACCGGAACAACATTCAGGTGCGAATAGATGGTTGAATACGCGATTGTTGGTCGGTATTTATGGCGAAAACAGTGCACACCGCAATCAGCAGCGCGCGGTTTAGGTTATGACCGGATTCACTAACAATTTTTAGTGTTACTAGCAAGTAGTAGACTCAGGGTTCTTTATTTCGCTCATTTGAATTTACGCCTAGATGATTTCCCTTGTGAGGATACAGGAGTGGAGTCTATTTGAACGCAGTGCTCACGATACAAGCAGCCTCTGAATTTTCACCGGGAATCGATAGCTCCGAGGCCGGACTGCTCTTGGGCTCTTCCCTTTCTGTGTATTCAGTCTACAAATCGGCATGAGGCCCACACTGTATGGTCCCAAAACTTGAATGAGATATGTCCGAACCACCCACTTCCCTGTGACTACTGAGGAAGTGGATGGGGTGAGCGCACCACATTTCAAGCTTGGGGGCCGTAATTGCAACGGGTTGCTTATTTTAAGCCGGTTTTCGACACTGCTGTTACAAGGAGCCTCGGACCTTTCGATTCTCGGTGAAAAGTTGAAGGCGGTTATAATCTTCTCCTTTGAAGATTTTTTAATTTTTCGTCTCTACACTATTTCTTAAAAATCTCATCTCTGACAAGAAGTCCACCCTGGGTTTCAGCGACTGATCTCGAAATTGAAAATATTAATGAACAATTAATACCATCAGCCCACCATCAATGACCAACGGACCAATTTACAAGAGTTCTCAAATGGTTCATATGTCTAAAAAAGGCTGCTGTTAAGCTTCAACTTTGATATCACTTCGTTTTGTAGTCTTGGAACTTGAAGAAACGGTGTGATTATGAAGAAGGTTTTTTTCTCATTTCTGGCATTCCTAAGGGTTTAAAGGCAGTGGTCGTGCTCAAATATGCTCGTCTTCTTCTCATCTCTAAACCCTTTTCTGGGTATAGAGTAGTAGAATCTATAAGAAAAAACCGCGAAAAAATAGCTGTTCTGGGCCAAATTCGAAGCCTGAACTTTCTTGTCTTTTGATGGTGGACGAGTCCACCCCACATCTTCGGCATCTATGATCTCTGATATCGAGAACATCAGCTGGCTTGGATTTGAATTTCAATCAATGAACTTTCGGATTTATGTACACATCTAGTCAAAAAAATTGGTTGAAGTGCTTGCTTTAATTGTTCAACTGTTTTATTAGGTAAATTTGCATTTATTTCTTCCTCTGAGTGTCGATGATTTTCGACTGCTTGGCATGAGACTGTGATCTTTCTGTGCATGTGTGCACGAACTGAAAAGTTAGGGTCTTAATGACTCTAATTCTAGCCCGTTTTTCACCAAGCTACCTTCATAGTTTTTGAGCTGTTTTATACCTAAGCTGATTTTTGTAGTTTTTTCGATAACGTTTTGATCGTGACCTGCCATTAAGTATTCGATGAATAAAAAAGGCATTAGGAGGCACCCAGACAACCTAGAACTTGAACGAACTTCTCTGACTACCTATTCAAAATATTTCCATCAGCTACCGCATTGAAGGGTACAATTACACATTACATGAGTTGGAGCTAGTAACTGGAACTAGTCTAAATAATTATTTGTTGCAGTTTGAATCGTTGACCAACACAGAAACAACAAGAGGGAAAACCCTGTTTTTTTAAAGCATTTTTGCTGAAAATTTTGAGTTTTCGAGCGATAATTTCGGCAAACGACAATGCAACGGCAAACCTCAAAATCGCCGGTAAAAGGCAAACGGCAATTGCCGCACACCCCCGGTTGAGATCCACCCAGTATCTGAATCTTGAATCCAGCTCAAAGGCATGGTTTGTGACAAAAGGATTTCTGAGCTTTCTCCATGAGAATGTAGATTTGTTCATCACAGAAGCAAAAAAAAGTGAAAAAAGAGAAAATTCGCGGGCAAAACCCCGAAATATGTACTAGGCAGAACGGCTGATTACAGGTGTCCGCACACCCCTCAATTAGCGAAACTTTCATTAATGCTTATTTATCCGTCCTTTATTTTGCCCTTAAAGTAGTCAAATGTCCCTAGAAGTGCTTACAAGTTACTTCGAAATCAAATTAAAGGACGGCAAAACAGGCATTCATAGAAATTTCGATTGTTGGGGGCGGGCGGACACCAAGCGATAGCTTGTTCTTAAGCTTGTTTCATCTCCAATTTTTCCCTTATTTTTACTTTTGTGATAGCCAGATCCACCTCATCATGAGGATAGCACTACAACCGTTTTTGTCGCAAACTCTGCCTTTAAATGCAGCGTACGCGCAACGAACAGTATCCGACTTTTCTGCTTTTTCGCCCAAGAGGGCTCACGAGATTGATAAATATAGCAAAAAAATTACAAGAAAATCCCGAATTGCGGAAAAAAACTCTTTCAAAATCTCTGGCGAATCCAAATTCCCGCCCCTCACGACTGTATTAGTATGTTTAGTGTAATACACAAACGTCGCAAATTCGAACGTCTGAAATGATTTTGCGCCTTAAAGGCACAGTCCAACCTCAAAATCGGTTCTCTGTTTTTTCAACTTTCTTCAAAACGGTCCCACGCTGATCCCAATGATGTCTCTCGAATCGTTCAAGACCCCCTGGGAGCAGAGTTATGGCCCCTCAAAAATTGAGCTGCGTAAGCATGATGGACGAGTTGTCCGAGGCTTGTAACTTCCGTCATTTGCAACCGATGTATGCGAGCTGACCTGAATGAAAAGAGAGACTGAGAATAAAGGGAAGAACGGGGCTAATGATCGGAAAGAATCCCTCATCTCGTCACTGTTGAGCTCGAAAGATTGTAAAAGGGGCGTGCCAATGTGGCTTCCCGAGGTGGGCGCCCCAGGGTGGCTTCCTCTTATAACTCGCTTACTCGGAGGAATTGAGAGCTCGCAATTGGAAAGTGATATACGGGGTGGGCCTATTTCACAATTATGTGGAAATCTCAGATTTCGTCCCTGAGCTTGGACTGTGCCTTTAAAGGCAGGGTTCGCGATAAAAACAGTTGTAGTGCTATCCTTATGAGAAGGTAGATCTGGCAATCACAAAATTGAAATCAATAGAAAAGTGGGAGAAAAAACGCTCAAGAAAAAGTTATTGCTTCGTGTCCGCACCCCATCCCCCGTCCAATTATCGAGATTTCTATGAATGCATATTTTACGAGTTTCTCTTTGGCTTCTTAAGTAATTCCTGAGCACTATTAGAGACTCCTGACTACTTTGTGAGGAAAGTAAAAGACGGATAAGGGTGGGAGATATAAGATAACCTTTCACAGGGCCAAAACCTCTTTGCGATCTAGATTCTTTACGAACCGCGCAGGCTCGACATACTTGAAGCTCACAAAATGCGAGACATCGCCGCTCACACTCAAACGTTTTGAACGCAAATTCGCCGCCAAGTTATTGAAGCCGTAGTATGCCATATACTTTCCCTCCTTTCCCTTTCATGTCTCGGCAATCATCATTTATCATTACAACTATTCGTATGGCTCTTATTGTGATTGTACTCTATTTAGTCTTATTGTCTTATTTATGTGCGTTTCTGTGTATATTTATGTGTATATGACGTTTGCCTTAAGTGACTTAATAAACAAAACAAACAGAACATAAACAAGCATACATGAAAATCTCGTCGATTAAGGGGAGGGGGCGTGCGAACACCTTTAATTAGCCTTAAAGGCAGTGGTCACGATAAAAACGCTATCGAGAAAACTACAAAAATCAGCTCAGATCGAAAACAGCTGGAAAACTATGAAGGTAGCGCGGTGAAAAACGGACCAGAACTAAAGTTTCTAGGGCCCTAAGATGCCGGTTCGTGCATACGTGCACAGCGCAGCCCAAAAATATCGCAGTCTCATGCCGAGCAGTCAAAAATCATCGACATTCAGAGGAAAAATGATTCTTGATATAACTGTATTTGAACGCTCAACTTCTTAAAACTTTATTGACACGACGTTTCGGGCCATATCAAGAATCATCAATGAAGCTCAGGGAACCTACCATTTTGAGAGAAAAAATGAGTGCAAATTAACCTAATAAAAACAGTTGAACAGAGGAATCAAGCCCTTCGTTCAATGTTCAACTCGACGAGGACAGAAATATTCGAGCAGGTCAGTCCGAGGGTGATTGTTCATTGATCGAAACTCGAACTCAAGCCATGATTTTAGAGATCATCGATGCCGAAGATGTGGAGTGGGCTCGTTTACAATCAAAAGACAAGAGAGTTCAGGTTTAAAATTTGACCCGAAACAGCGGTTTTTTCTCGATTTTTTCTTATAGGTCCTACTACTCTAAACCCAGAAAAGGGTTTAGAGAGAAAAAGAAGATAAGCATATTTGACCGCGACCACTGCCTTTAAAATCTTGTTTTTGCTCGGTTTTGCCTCAAAATTTTCTTTTTACCCACTTATTTTAACTTTTACGATGGCAAAATCTGGATATTCATGGATAGAGATTTGATGACATCGTACGCGCACAAAACCGTATTTTGTTTTTCATGATTTTCTATAGCTTGGCCTCTTTAGTGAAACGGCCCGAGAAAAAAAGCATTCACTTGTAAAGGAAAGTCAGTCTGAACACGCTGCAAAAATGGTTTTGAATTTCCCGCAAAAATCGTTTTTAAGATTTTTCTGCATTTGGAGTTCGTGCCGTGACTGTTTTCCATGTTGTTTGTCAGACGCATCAACATTCTTTGCAAATTGGTAGGTGACAGGTGAAAACTGGTGGCGGATCCTCATCCTTAACCCCTTCCAACATCATAAACTTAAGTTTTTGACTCGCCGAACTTTACTGGTATGTCCACGTACGCTCTTCTTCGAACCTAGGCATCAGTTTATTGTTTATATTCTTCTGTGCCAATCCAGGTTTTTACTGATGAAACTGTTTACTCGGCCGACGTTTCGGTCAAATCGCCGTTATCAAGGCCTGAAATGGTTCAGAGCACTTATCTACAGCCTAATCGATCAAACGCCTTCTCACTCCTCACTCCGCGAGTTGCGAGGCTCCCCGAGAACGGCAAAGGAATGAGACAGCATCAAGAACGGAACGAACCCGAGACAGTTCCACCAGCACTCAGCTCCAATCGACGTCAAGCAAGAGATACCACTAGCAAGTGAGAAACCCCGACGGAATGACTTTGTTGGATTCTCACAGACCGCAAAGTGGTAGAAGTGGTAGCAATTCGTTGGCTATGGCAATACATTCGTTTCTGTTATTCAGCTTTCGGTCCCGGGCGCGTATGAAAAAAGCCTCCAAAGCCTTTCTAGGACCGATCTCGTTCTCGTGAGCCAGAACTTTGCAAGTGATGTTGAAGTCTGTGCCTTGGTGTGTTTCGACTCGGTGTTTACCAAGTGGGTTCAGGAGAGCTTTCTTCCTCTTACTTGCCAGATGTTCTTTGAGCCTTACACTTAGTACTCTTCCCGTTTCCCTAATATAAGTGTCTCCACAAGTTGTGCACTGGATCTGGTAGATGACTGCACTCTGCGCACAGTCTCCTTCCTTTCCGTTAGGGCAGACTATGCAGTTTTCCATGATGCAGGTGGGGTCGTATAGCCTATTCCGTACCAACTGACTCTTGATGTTGTTTCTCGGAATGTCAACTAATACGACCTCATCGAGTAGACTTGCGCGAGCAATGCTTTTACGTATGGCAAAGCTGACTGCATCTGTTATGAACGGGAGCTGAAGGACGACTTTATCTTCGAAAGACATTGTGCGACGTCTACGCGGGCCTGATCCGTGCTGGGCTGCAGTGTACCCATTCTGAACGGCTATCTCGCAGGCCACCCTGTATGACTCCTCACGTTCTTCATTTCCAGTGCACATTCCAGTCGCAATTTTGAACATATTCCGGAGAACGGTGTTTTTGGCAGCTTTGGGATGAGCAGAGTTAGCATGGAGCATGATATTCTCAGAGGTGCCCTTCCGGTACCATTTCACTTTATAAGTTCCTCTCGCAACGTTGACTTGTGTATTCAGGAACGGAAGCCAATCATCGCAGGGTATCTCTTTCGTAAACTCGATGTACTGGGACTGCTGGTTCGAGATGGCGAACGCCAGGTCCATTTCAGCCTGCGTAGCGGTGATTACACAGCAGTCATCGATATAGCGGCAGTACATGAGTGGCATTCTCTCTATTACCGGACGCTCTATTCTGCTCATAAAGCAGATCGCCAAAACATGTGCTAGTCTCTGCCCCATTGCCAGACTTCTCACTTGAGAGGAGTACTTTCCGTTCCATTTTAAAATGTTGCACTCCAGACACAACCTCATGAGAGTGGTAATGTGCGTTTTGTTCGAACCAAATGTTACGACTCGACCGCTGTACTCGTCCAGCATCTCTGAAACTGCTTGCAGGGCTTCGCAGTCGTCCACATTCGTGTACAGAGCGGTAACGTCAAATGATTCAATCACACAATTGTCTTGGAGTGTACATGAGCGTAGTCGCTCCAGAAATTGTCCTGTATTGAAGAGATGTGCTGGAATGTACTGCAAAAGTTGTCCAACAATCTTGTTAAGGAGCTATGATATTCGGTCCGTAGGACCTCCGACGCAACTAATAGTTGGCCGTATTTTATACGTGGCAGCGACTGTTGACCGGAGTTCTTCCTGTGATAGCTTGTGTATTGTTATCAAACTGTAGAAAACCGGACATCTAGGAGTGTCTAGTTTTAATCGTCTGATTAGCTGTTCATTCAAACCGGCCGATCTGCCTACCGATCTCCACCCTTCGTTCAACTTCCTGCATTGCTTGAGATAATCTCGTTCTGTGGCAGGGCTATATACAGAGGTGTCATTGAGATGCAGCTCACTGATCTCTCGGTCGAGGGTTTGAGACAAAACTACAAACTCCCCTCCCTTATCACTGACAGATAGTCGTATATTGCTACGCACTGTTTCTTCCCTAACTTCCTTCATGCCTTCCCGTTGCGTCCTTGTCAAGTTTGAGACAGGTTCCTCGCGTCTGCTTCTGTTCATAGCATCAAGTACACCTGCTGACAGTATTCTGAACTTTACATCGGCTTCTGGATCTGCATCAGGTTCTCTGTAGAATGACCTCGAGAAAGGTATCGGAGTAAGCGTGGGTTGTTCTGAGTCGCCAGCTATACTTTGCTGATTGTTTTGCAAGGCTTTATATCTGAGCAGATCTCGCAGCTTATGAAGACCGCAGACTACGTTTCGATACACTATAGGCCCGACTGTTTGTGACAACGAGAACGATGGTCCGAGGCTAAGAAACTCCAAAGCGTTTTCAGAAATATGAGTATCGCCGATAACCGTGACCCTTGCTAATTGCGGTGCATTGGTTTCAGCTTGAAATCTATGGTCACTAGGCTGGTGGTCCATGTATGGATTAGTGCCATTATTAAAGCGCCCACTCCCCCGCCCACTCCTAAGGGACTCGTACTTTGCGCGGAGAACCGATTTTGCCCTAGAACGAATAGCTTCGCAAATCCGTTTTGATCCAGTTTCAATCCCGCTCCAACAGCTTTCCGAAAGGAAACGTCGGCAAAACTGCTCTTTTGCATTACACTTCAATAATGATGAATAAAACACATGCTGTTTTTGCTTGATAGCAACGCCTAGGATCGTTCGGTAAACAGATATAATCCTGGGGTGATCTTCAGCAAGATTACACAATGCGCCTAATTTTCTATTGGTGATGAATTTCGGCAGCACTGCGGTCGCTTTGCATCGTTGAAGAAACAATAAGGATTGCCGGGTGAGCACGATCTTCTGCCGGAGGGCCAGCGCTTCTCGAACCAGAGCGAACGAATGTGGCGGTACTGTTCTTAATAATGTCCACGTACGCTCTTCTTCGAACCTGGGCATCAGTATATTGTTTGTATTCTTCTGTGCCAATCCAGGTTTTTACTGATGAAACTGTTTACTCGGCCGAAGCTTCGGTCACCTGCAGTCATGTGCAAAGCCATGCAAAGCTTTTTGCAGTCACCTGCATTATGGAAAACTGCATAGTCTGCCCTAACGGAAAGGAAGGAGACTGTGCGCAGAGTGCAGTCATCTACCAGATCCAGTGCACAACTTGTGGAGACACTTATATTAGGGAAACGGGAAGAGTACTAAGTGTAAGGCTCAAAGAACATCTGGCAAGTAAGAGGAAGAAAGTTCTCCTGAACCCACTTGGTAAACACCGAGTCGAAACACACCAAGGCACAGACTTCAACATCACTTGCAAAGTTCTGGCTCACGAGAACGAGATCGGTCCTAGAAAGGCTTTGGAGGCTTTTTTCATACGCGCCCGGGACCCAAAGCTGAATAACAGAAACGAATGTATTGCCATAGCCAACCAATTGCTACCACTTCTACCACTTTGCGGTCTGTGAGAATCCAACGAAGTCATTCCGTCGGGGTTTCTCACTTGCTAGTGGTATCTCTTGCTTGACGTCGATTGGAGCTGAGTGTTGGTGGAACTGTCTCGGGTTCGTTCCTTTCTTGATGCTGTCTCATTCCTTTGCCGTTCTCGTTTAGCCTCGCAACTCGCGGAGTAAGGAGTGAGAAGGCGTTTGGTCGATTAGGCTGTAGATAAGTGCTTTGAACCATTTCAGGCCTTGATAACGGCGATTTGACCGAAACGTCGGCCGAGTAAACAGTTTCATCAGTAAAAACCTGGATTGGCACAGAAGAATATAAACTCAGACACTCGCTGTTGTGAGTTCGATACCAATAGGATGTCTACCTATTTATACACGCCGGAATATATCGGTTTAGTTGGAGGAAGATAGCAGCATACACTGCCGGTTATGAGTTCGAGACTCAAAGGATATGTTCCTATGGACACTGCCGGAACACATTCTTTTGGTTTGCGGAAGGTAATAGCAAGCACTACTTGTTGTGAGCTGGACACCAACAGGATATCTTCCTATGGACACTGCCGGAGCATATCCGTTTGGTTGGGGGAATACAATAGCAAACACTACTTGTTGTGAGCTCGATACCAATAGGATGCCTTTCTATTTATACACGCCGGAACATATTGGTTTGCTTGGAGGAAGATGACAGCATACACGAAGGTCATGAGTTCGATACCAACAAGATATATTCCGCTGGGCACGCGTGGTTTTCTGTCACAAATATTTCTCCACGGCGTTAGCAGGGGTAGGTTCGCGTGCTAGATACGTATCGAGAAATCAATTGAAGCAGTGAATTCATCGATACGCGTTTAGCATCTCAGCGCAGTCCTCAAACACATATGGCGATATTTGGAGTACTGCGGTCCAGCTGGAACATAGCCGCTTCGCTGGAACACGTTCACAAAGTTGGAGAGAGATCACCATTTTATACAAGACGTTGAATCCAGGGGAAAAATTTTCCGTCCCCGCGAGTACCGTAGCTAACAGCACAAATCCCGGCAGGACCCGCCTCCAACCACGACGCACATCCGGCTCGACAGCGCTGGCTGGCGCTTTGCCAACTGTTTTCCGGCGAGCGTAGACCCATCGCCTGGCGGATAATCATAAGCCGGCTTTCGTATTGATTTAGCGATGTTCATTTATGTAATGTAAAGGGAATTCAGAAGAAAACTTAAAGAACTGTGAGTAAAGAAACAAACATCGAACGAAAGTGGGAAGGACGATAAGTAATGCCGGAAAATGATAAAGTTGGAGAATTTTAAAATTTAGATTAAAATCAGAGAAAATTAGGTGATTAGAACGATTCTTCCGTGGAAATTTTGTTTATACAAGCCACGTTCTACCCAGGAAACCAGTGTGGCATGACCAAAACCGAATTCTTACCCCTTCTGTCGACTCCGTTACCCCTTCGATGCTTGCCGGCCTAGCCTTTCCGCTATCATTCAATCGGTGATTGCCGGAAAGGCTGGCAAAGCGCCACCGCTGTCGAACCCCATGTGCGTCGCGGTGGGTGGCGGGTCCTGCCGGGATTTGTGCTCCTGCTAGCTACGGTACTCGTGGGGACAAAAAAAATTCCCCTGGATTCAACGTCTTAAAAAATGGATAAAATGGTTATTTACAATTAGGATAACGTAGAACAACACTTCCTCTCCATTAAAGGCAGTGTTCACAATAATCTTCGATTTCGAGATTAATAGCTAAATAGGTTGTTTGGCCCCCGAGTAGAACTGAAATGGCGGAGAAACCGAGAAAAACGCACCATAAGGGCACGAAACCCTCAAGTATCAGCCCGCCTCCTAAGTATCAATGGAACTGTTCGTTGTGACAATGAAATCTTTTGTGAACCCGTCTCTTGCAATTCTCCATTCTGTGTTGCTCCGTTCTTTCCTTCGGGCCCTAACTAATACTGTTTTGCCCAAAATATTCTTCCATTTTCGATTAGTCCCATTTTTTACCGTTGACAACCACCGTGAACATGTTCATACAACAAGACAACTAGTCCAGGCCATAGAATAATGTCACTGAAATAACACGAATTAGTGCGTTTCTCGCCGTTTCTCCGTGATTTTGGAGACACTTGGTAGCCAACGCATTGATTTGAGTGGAAAACTTGGAAACGAGAATCATCGTGAACTCTGCCTTTAAGCTCGTCTCATCTCAGATTGAAAAATGACGGTATTGCCCATTCCAGAAGCAGCGAAACGGGAGCAGGGAACCTGAAGCTTTTTCTTATTACGCCTTGCGATCTTTTCTTCATTTCTTTCTACTGTGAGCAGTCATCACTGGCAGGTTGAAGCCACCATTTTTTCTGTCGAATCGCGCCGATCTATCTGAAGCTCGGGCAGTCGGGGAGTAGTGCGCCGGCACAAAGAGAATACACAGCTGGTCATGATAAGAGTATTGAAAACAACTCCATTCGATCATTGTCATGATGAAGCGTAGGTCGGTGGAATGATGTCATGCTCCCTGCAAAGGAATCCATTCTGGTACTCATGAAAACGGTTTCGTATGACCGTGAGGTTGAAACGCAGCACTAAGGGCCTTCAAATCAAGCTGTTCTCTTCAAGTTGGAAGACTTGCAGGTTTCCCTACTGCTGCATAGGGTAGCACGTTAGAGTCGTCATTTATTCTCCAACTGAATCTTGAGTGATCCCCTCCTAACTATGTAGTTTCATACCGGGAGCTAGTCTATACTTTTGCAAGAGCGGCAAATGCCGCGATTATCAACAGGATTATAATTTGCAAACGGCACAAAATTCTCACGGAAATGTAGAAGTTTTACTTTTCTGAGTTTTTCTTGTTTAGGGTCCGATATCGTGATATCATTAGCACAGTGAGGTTGCTTCCTTACTTCCTAGTCTGTTCAGAGTATCAGCCGTTTTCCTATGGAGAAAGGCGGTGTGTGAAAGCAACATACCGCTCTTCATTTCTTTTATACCCTACCCTTCATCAATTCGGTATCATAAAATTTGTTTCCCGTGAGAAGCTTGGGTGGAGGAGGAATTTCATGAGAAATGCTCTTCGCACTAGAGCCGTCGATTGATTCAGCCTTTTTTCAAACACACAACTGTTTGATGTGACCAACTAAATGGTCGTTCAATCCCAAACAATTACTAGTTTTATTGCATTCTCTAGTAGGTCGTCTATTCCGAAAGAGCATCGAACTTTGTGCCATTGGCAATTTATAATCGTCTTGGTTATCAGTAGGAAAATAAGGAATCAGATGTCTGATACCCTTCTAAAATGAGAAATCGGATGCTTGGCAACGTTATCAGACATCTCCTATCTCATTTTTCTGCTGATATTCAGCGGCATTCGCCACTTCTGCGAAAATATGAATAGGCTGTTAAAAGTATCATAGCATCGGCGAAGCTCCCCTCTCCCCAACCAGAGATTAACGACCTATGCTGAGGCCCTGCATACGTCCCGTAATGTTCTACGCACTGTGACGCAGGTTATTCCCTTAATTCCATGACGTCCTGAGCACTTCTGCTAGGGCCTGCACACGTTCCATGCCGTCTTTCACACTCCTACTGGAGTTCCGCACGCATTCCATGACATCCGGCGCACTCCCACTGGGGCCTGCACATATTTCGTGATATCCTGAAAACTTCTACTGGGGCCGTGCACGCTTTCCCTGAAATCCTGTACAATGTTACTGGAATCCAGCACGCACTCGATGGCGTCCTGCCCACCTCTACTGTGGTTCTGCATACGATCCATAACATTCTTCGCAGTACTGCCGTCTTTCTGCACACATTCCATGACGCCCTGAAGACTCCTGCTGATGCCCTGCACACACCCTATGACGTCCTGCACTCCCCTACTGCGGTCTTGCATACCGCTTACCTGTGACTATCTGTAACTTTATCTTCAGTTGGATGTTTGGGAGTAGTCCATTGATCCACCGCCCGTAATAGAATTGAAAGTAAAAATGGATTGAAGGATGAATGGTTTCTCACAAACTATATCATCTGAGTATCATTCATATCATGCATATTGTAAACTTATGCCACACAACAGAACACAGTTTTAGTAAGCGGTCTATAGCACGGAGCAGCCTTTAGTTCGCAGTTCATAAGACAAAATGGTATTTAGTTAGCGGTTCATAAGGCAAAGCAATTTAGGTTAGCGGTCCATAACAGCCTCTCCTTTACACTAACAACAAACCTATAGCAAACCGGTAGACCGCTCTATTGATTGCCGTTTGGTTTGAAAAGGCTTTTATAGTTTGCTATTCATTGGCGGTTGAAAAAAACTGTGATTTTTGGTATCGAACTCACAACAGCGAGTGTCTGAGAACAATTTACTGGTATGGTCTACCAGGCTAATTCATGAATTTGAGCCTGAAAATTGGAAAGTCGTTTTCAACGCGAACTCTGCCTTTGAACGCCTTAGGTAAGTTTTTTTTCTATTGTCGGAAACTCTCTAGAAATAAGAATTTAGCACTGCACATGTCTGAATGCTGCGATCTCTCTCAATAAGGAGAATTTAAGCTGTCTGAGAATGTTGTGACGCTTTTGTTCTTCGTGCTACATGATCAACCGGGACAGCAACTCTTCAGACCACAGAACTGTTTTTACGGGGCTGTTATATCATAGATACGCAACACTGAAGCGTTGCCAAGTATTTCAATTTGGTTCAAACATGGGATTGAGAAGAAAAAACCAAATGTGCTTCTCTCCGCGGAGAATACCCACAGGTTTTTGCGCATTTGTAGTTATATTCCATCATGAGATTAATAATTTTGAACAAGTGGACATTACTCGTCGTCCAAATACTCCATTGTGTAGCCCGACCAAAGTTTGTCGTATTAAGGAGATGTAAATGATCACGTCACAAGTGGCCCGAAAATTGTTTATCACGGAGGGAGGGTAATGCCGTCTTCAGAGTTTCTGTTGTTCTTCGACAGTGACGTTGAAGGCCATCTATTTACGCTTCCAGGCTTTTTTTTTAATTGCGGAATCGTCTGGCCACCAGGAAGCTCTGCTATTTCGGAACACCAGAAAGCACATTATTGCTACAGAGGAGATTGGGCCAATCCTATCTTTATCACTTCCCGTTCCGGATGTCGTCAACCTAATACGAACTTACCTGAATTCGGGTCGACTGCAATTAAAGGCAGTGTTCACGATGATTTTCGTTCCCGAATTTCCACTCAAAACAAAACGTTGGCCACTGAGTGTTAGAGAAATTACGAAGAAACGGCAAAAAAGCGCACTAAAACACCTTATTCCAGTGACAATATGCTCTGGCCTGGACTAGTTGTCTAATTGGATGAACATGTTCACGGTGGTTGTAATTGGTGAAAAATCGGATCAGTCGAAAATGGAAGAATATTTCAGGCAAAATAGTACTAGTTAGGGTCCGAAGAAAAGAACGGAGCAACAGAAAGCAAATAATTGTAGAGGACGGGCTCACAAATGATTTCATTGTCACAACGAACAGTTCCTGTGAGAGTAAAGAATTTCGTGACCTTTTTGTGCGTTTTTCTCGACTCCTTCACCATTTATGTTCTACCCGGAGGCCTAAAAATCGATTTAGCCATTATACTCAAAATCGAAGATTATCGTGACCACTGCCTTTAGGGTATTTTCATAGAAGTCCGAGATTGGGCCAAGCGAATTTATGTTCTAGTGTCGTGTCTGGGTCTAATTGGACGAGCTTTTGTTTGGACGTCAGACTGGACAAGTTCTGCAGCCCGCTCTGTGTGGAAGTTCGTCGAATACGAGGAACAAATCACTCAAGGGCGTTATGGACGGTCACAGAAAGACCACAGATCACAACTGGGTGTAACCCTGACATTAAAGTCATTTTGAAGTGAACTGTTGTGGAAACGGGTTCAGTCACATTTGGGCAATTTTTTTTTGGAACAACTTCTCTCAAAATTCGTGGGATTTCCTTGTCCGACGAGAGACTAAAAGAGACTAAATCAGAACAGGGTGTATGAGAAAGAGAAATAAGAGAAAAGGAGACATCAGAAAAAAATCAAAAAAGTTTGGGATTTTATGATTTTGAATCTAATTCGAGGGTAGGAACGAGGTTTTTCCAAAACCTGCCGCATTGAAGCATCGGTATACTTCAACAACAGTCGGTCGCCTGCGACGGACACGGCGCCGGAGTTGTCGCCGCTACATACATTTCCACGCGCTTTTGCAAACTTACATTTCCGCATACGTACGCCTGCAGACTAGTCAAAAGATACCGATTTGGTCCCTGACTCGGCTTTTTAAGATGAGGTTTTGTGGAAAACGCTTTTTTAATGGATGAAAATGTATGAATGGCAGACCCGCAATAATCGTTCCAGACAGGGTTCGGCGCGGGTGTGGGCCCCCACAGGGGAGTGGGGGGGGTCTGAGCTCCGGAGGGGTGGAAGCGTGGGGTCTGATCTTTGGACGAGGACCTATTGAACCAACGTGTTTGTGAGTAAAAACCGTCAGGAGCAGTTTTCACTTAGATTTCAAATATAGATTGTGATTTAACTAAAAGGCGAGTCGATTTAACTGATTTAAGAGTCGCGGGGTTCAATTAGGAAGTTTAGTATAAAGGTCTTCTCAGAATAATAGTCAAGACATATGAATCCAGCATGTAAAAAGTCCAAAGCAGTTTGACGACTAAATGCTGAATGATTCCTAAAAATGATTTCCATGAGTCACGAGAGTTGATATTTGAGTTGAGCGGGGTCAATTCACACTATATACTCACTTTCACCATCTGAAGACCGCTGCAGTATACGGGATCACGCCTTTCTCAGGTGTGGTCCCACCGAAAGTCGCCAATTTTGAGAACTAGGATTCATGAGAGTAGAATATTTGAGTCCAGAGTGGTCGATTTACCCTGGGTATAAACTTTCATCATCTCAGAGTAACGACCAAGACAGCTACAGGTAGAGCAGAAAATCGGCCACGAACATAAATTTGGGTTTTAAAACTGCAGTAACTTGAAGGCAGCGTTCACGATGATCATCATCGGTGACTTTCAGTAGTAAATGATAGGCGAGAAGGACCCTAGGCTCCCAGTGTTGGAAGAACGGTAGAAAACGAGCCAGGAGTGACAAAATAACGGCTGCGAACAAGCGTTTTGGTGTACCAGAACCGCCCCGTGCCCCAGATCCGCCCCCTCGATATGAACAAATGAAGACTCAAATCACAGGAATGATCAAGTCAAGGAAGTGCTGATAAGTTATCTGATGGCTTGATTGCATTGAATGCTGTCATCCTTCATACCGGTCAATTCCTCCACCCTCTAAAATCAACGTAAACAAGGGAGGACCTATCTTGGCTCAAATACGCGACTTTCGCGTCTTTTTAAAGCGTGCTTCGCTATATAGGGCATCAGACCTCCAAACCGTGGAGATGTTGAAAGTGAGATTTATCGTGAACACTGCCTTAAAGTTCTAAACAAGGTACCCGGAAAAACCCTAGCTACGTTCTGAACCCTACCGTTCAAGATCACCCGCATCCCGGAGAAGGCCTTTGAAGAAAATTTTCCTGGTGTGGGTTCTGCAACATTTTTCGCGTTTTCTCAGTACTCAGTGGGGACCCAGCTGTGGGCCCTCAGTGCATTTTAAAAAAGAACCCACACCTATTAAATTTTCTTCAAAGGTCTTCTCCAGGGGTGAGGAAAGCTTCAAACGATGAGTATAAAGTTTTCTAGTTTTTAAAGCCAGGATTTTTCCAAACAACTCGTTCAGCACTTAACTTACAACGTTCCAAATACCTACTTTTTCAAGGACAGCCGATTTTTTTCATCGTCTCCCACTATCCAAGTAGCGGTCTGCAGAGGCGCACTCAAGCACCCTAGTCGACGGCAAACTTTTGATTTTTCTATGAAATCTAGAGAACAAACACCGAAAGCGTTGAAGACGGTGAGTTTTTCACACAGAAACACACCTGAAATCTTTACTACTATATATGCACGCAGAAATTAACCAAAAAATCAAAGAAACAGAAAAACAGTAACCAAGAAAAAAAATTATCAGCTGGTCCCACTATTGACTGCTGGTGCACTTAAAACCGAGCCAGCCATGGTAACAGTACATACTCTGCCAGCGTGTAGCTAGATGCTTCCGAGGGAGCGGCCTGTATGGCCGCCCCATCCCATGTAGCGAGAATTTATGGGTTTTAGCCACGATAGCTAAAAGCCGCATATTCTTGTGACGAGGCTACAAGGGTGCAAATTCTGCGCGTATTCTACGTAAAAACAAAGGCTAAATTCGAACCATTGCTCTCTCTGACGCTAAACCCGTATATTCTCGCTATAATTTTGTAGCGAGAATCTACGGATGAAACGGCGATGCGCTCGATCGCAGCGGGAATCGCCTTTCTAGTACGGATTAAGCTGGGTGGGTCGATCGACCGAGTGCTGCAACTAGAATAAGCGTAGAATATGCGGGTGCTCTAGCGAGAACTTACGTAGAATACGCGGGCGCTGTAGGTAAAATTTCACCAACTGAGGCTAAATTTTCCGTAATTTGCGTAAATTCTCGCGTCAAAATTAGACTAGATACCTCTGAAACCCTGGGCATCTTTGGTTTCCGTGCGAGGCATCTAGCTACGCGTTGGCGGAGTATGCCCAGCGAAAGTACGCGACCGCACCACCGCCTTTTTCCGTTGCCATGGACTGTACTCACACTCATTTTTGGTGCAAACTTTACGTCTGCATTGCTAGCTCGTCAAATATTGTCGGAGAATGGAAGTCACAAAACGCGAGGCACGAAAATTCTTTAAGTGTGCACATGCAGATTCTCCGCTTATAATGGAGTTCACAAACTCATGGTCCAGCACTGGTCCTCTGCTACGGTGATCGATGCGTTTTCAGCCGGTCTCGGTTTGCATCGGCGACCCCGTATGGTAAACGATCGATACGTCACTGCAGGTGCTCATTCACCCACCATGCCAATCCGCCATCCTGCCGATGAGTCCTTAGTGGCGGTTGTGGCGTGTCGATCTCTCAGGTGCTATTCATAGTCCTCAACGCCAGCGCGGCACGAGCGTGACGGGTGGGCCTGGCATCAGACTATGAATACTTTCTACGCTGGTCACGCACTTGCGGAGACTATGAATACTCCAGCGGCGGAGCGGAAAATTTTGGCTTTAATGACCCAGTACACCCTCAGACATGAATTTTGTGATTTTTATTTAATTGTGTAGTAGACCCCTCCTGTATAACACATGCCAAGTGCGAGATCTCATTTCCCCCAAATAAGCGAGGTATAAGCCACTACCACAGGTTCCCGACCCCCTTCCTGATTTTCGACCTCGATATCGGCGGGATGGATGGATGAATTTAAACCGAGCCTACGTTCTTCAGTCCGCTGCCAAACTGCCTCTTCTCCTGGGTCGCTCTCGCGCAATGATTGCGAATGAATAGAAATACAGGCCTGAGAGAACTCGTCCACCAAATTTTTACCCTCAAAATATAGGCATCTTTAAGGAGCCGTAACTCTGTTCAGAGGGGGTCTTGGGCGGCTTCAGAGATACCACTGTGATCAGCATGTCACCCACTTCAAGGTCGGCATAAAAACTGACAAATAATTTTAGGGTGTCCTGTGCCTTTAAAGGCACTGGTCGCAAAAAATATGCCTGCTTTCTTTTCCTCTAAACCCTTTTCTGGATCCAGAGAAGTAGGACTTATAAGAAAAATTTAAAACCCCTGTTTTGGGTCAAATTTCAAGCCTAAACTTTCCTGTCTTTAGATGTTGAACGAGCTCTCTCCGCATCATCGACATCGATGATCTGTAACATCAAGAACATCAGCTGACTTGAAATTGGAGTTCAATCAATGACCAATTTCCTCCGTACTGGCCTGATCGAGTAATTATGTCCTCATCTAGTCAAAACATTGAATGGAGTGCTTGATTACATTGTTCAACTGTTCTAATAGCTAAATTGGCGTTCAATTCTGCCTGTGATTGTAGAAGAATTTTGGCTTCACACACATGAGACTGCGATCTTTTAGGGCTGTGCACGTGTGACTGCAACTTAGGATCCTAGTAATTCTACATATTTTAGCTCGTTTCTTACCGCGTAACCTTCCTAGTCTTTTAGCCATATGCGGATCGAGCTGACATTTATGGTTTTTTACACAACTTTTTTCATCGCGACCAATGCCTTTCCTTCTCCAAACAAGCAATTTCTGTACACGCGCGCACCATCTCGATACCGGAGGATGGTAATGGAGTTAATTATCATGATATTGAATCGAATTGATAATGGATGAATAATGAAAGTGATGAGAAAGTCGTTACGGCTGTCGCCGCCATGGCGGAGCGGGCGTGACGCGCGTGCCGCGCTGGCGTTGAGGAGTATGTATAAGTAGCGCCTTACGGGGTCGCAGATGCATACCGCGGACACCGATTAGGCATTATCACCGCTGTAGAGTGCCTGTGGAACACCACGAGTTTGTGCACTCCGCTATGAATAGAGCATACAGAGCCGAGCAGATTTTTCTATAAAAACTATTGCAGCGATTTAGCACAAAGCGTAGATTGCCATAAATCATTTCAGAATTGACGAAAGACTAAAGCAATTCGGAGACGACTTCAAAATTGGAATCGGACCGATTCAAAGGTTATGGCGATCAGGGATGTGCGGCAATTGCCGTTTGCCGGTTGCCGATTGCCGGCCGTTTTTGGACGATTTTTGTCGATTGTCGTTTGCCGTTTTTTTCTCTCACTTTTCGGCAAAATTCGGCAAAATGCGACTTACAGATAATAAACGCCGCGATATGGACGCAAAGCGCATAGTAAGCTAGCCGCGCTGTAAAAACAAATGATGATTGAACTCTCGCGTCTTTTAAATAGAACTTGTGTGTCCTTTGAGTAAAACCTTCTGAAAAGCAGTTTGCTGTTCGGGTGTCATTGCATCCAGCTCCCACTACGGTACCGTCACTCCCACTCGAAGACTTTTATATTTCTGAAGCCTTTCTCGCTCCTATGAGTTCGTCCGGATTATGCAGCGCAGTGGTCAGCCATGGCAGATTACATTAGTGATAAAAAAAGAATCACACATTATAAGCCCGGTAAGTCTTGCTGCCATCGACACAAAATGAGAAAAGCAAGCCGTACTTTGAAAACTCCAAGCTAGTTGGTCTGAAGGCAGTGGTCGCGATGGAAAAAGCTGTTCAAAACCCATAAAAAGCGGTTTGGTTCGGGAACAGCTTTAAACTGAGAACGTTCGAGCCGAAAAACACGCTAGAATTTGAGTTACTAGGAGCCAAAACGTGCGAGTTCCGTGCTGTCTAAGGTGCGTACGAATGAGAATGGCTGCCCACGCGGCCGGCGTGCTTGGCAGGCGGCCGTCGCGTTCGCCGCTCTCGGACGAGTATGCGAAAAGTCCCCACCGCCATCGAATACAAACGGAGCCGGCACCGGCTGGCAGCAAGCACTGCGCCGATCAATCAGTGGGAGAGGGGACGGGCGGCGTTGGAATCAACACTCGTCCGAGGGCGACACATGCGACGGCCGCCTGCCAAGCACGCCGACCGCGTGGGTCGCCATTCTCATTCGGGCACACTTTACAGTAAAACATTATCAACGTGCACAGCCAGAAATGAAGCTAAAATTAAGGAATAAAACAGTTTTCGGGGAAAAGGAAGCGCTATAGTGTATTCGGATACTTCGACAGGTTGAGAATATACTAACGGGCCAGACCGACAGCCTTTAGTCATTGATTCAACCCTTATTTTGAGCCAGCTAATGACCTCGACACTGCAAATCAGCGATGCCGATCATGTGGAGTATGCTCGTCCACCTTCAAAAATCATGCAAACTTGAGGCTGTAAATTCCAAAAAAAAAATCTTTTTTTTCGCGATTTTACATACAGGATCTACTACTCTCAATCCAGAGAGGATTCTAGTAAAGAAAGGTTGACAACAACATTTTATCGCGACCTCTGAACGGTTGATCACCTCGAAGCAATTGCTAGTATCATATTGTCATGCTCGAGTGGGTCCTCTTGTCTGAAATAGCACTACATTTCCCCTTCTCGGGCAACCAACATAGGGTTCTTCGGGAGAAGGGTTAACATCCTTAACAATTTCGGAGAGGACACAAAGGGACCTGAAAAACACTGAGTGGCTCAAATGGTATCAGATATCTGATGTTTGTGGTTTCTAAAAAAAGCGGGATAGGTATAACGGTATACCTTCAACATCAAACTTGGTCCTGGGGTTTCAAAAATTTTTGAAAAGTTTTCATTCAGGAAAAGCAAAGTTATCCTGCTCGTGAGCCAATCTTTTGTGGCGATCCTATTATAGCTGAGGCTATCGCTCCGGCGATCCCATAAAGGTTGACACCAGACATCCTCGAAAAAATACTATTCTAACACCACAATATTCTTATCACCGATCTTCATTGGAATACTCATTCCGGCGCTGTTTTTTTTTCATATAATCAGGCATTGTACTGAGAAATTCAGCTTTCCGTGGTGTTATTGAAAAAACACATTTTTTATCTTGCGATTGGGATACGAACATGATGAAATAACACTCTTTTCTGCAGTTACTTTTCAAGCATTCGTATCCTTTTCTGAACGAGGTTTTTTTATTTTGCCGTTTGTCGATTGCCGATTGCCGTTTGCCGGCCGTTTTTGGGCTGTTTTTGTCGATTATCGTTTGCCGATTTTTTTAGATCGTTTGCCGCACATCCCTGATGGCGATGCGCGCTTTTGTGCGCTCTAAAAGCGGCGCAAAGCGTGGTTTTTGTGAAGCATCTTTTCGGAACTGTACTTCACTGTTGCTGCGGACGCATACATGAAACTCTTCGCTGAGCCACCCTTGCTCGGTCCGCGCTGCCTGTTAGTGGTTTCCTACCTCAGTCGGGGCAGAACCAAGCATTTCGGGATTGAGCGGATCTTTTTTTGTTCTTTTTCAAATTGAATTTCAGTAGAAAACAGGGTAAAATCGCTCTAATTTTTTGTATTCTCAGCCCGCGACTGTCGCGGTCGCGAACACAGACATCTCCGTCGCTCGGTGAACTGAAAAAAGAGTGATGTTGCAATCAGCATTCCCCAACTATCAATAAAATCTTCTTTAAACTTGGTTAGCAAAAATCGTTTTAAGCATTCCATAGTTCCTACTCTTATTTGAGATGGTCACGTCGCCGCAATGGTTGACTGATGTGCGTAAAACCTGAACAATCGGTCAACAATTCTCAGAGCGTGATCACACGCATCGTAATAAAAAATCTGTGATTTGAAGATAAAAGGTGTTTTTTTGTGTTTTTCTCGGACGGAGACTATTGCAAGAAAGCGACCACACCAACAGGTTGGAGTCGGCTTTTGCGGATCGACTTCGTGTGAAATGAATCGATCCGTTGATCCGTAGCTAGTACCAACATTCTCTTTTCTTGTTTTGTTGGTTTACTTGTACGGGAGGGATTCTATAGGCTGATATGTTTGAGTCCATTTTGTAAGTTGCACGATATCAAATGTTTTGTATAACCCTGGCCTGGTCAGACCCCAGAAAGAAAACTGAAAAAACCATGAGTGCACGGTTCTGAAGAGATTTTCCTTGTCCAGTAACAAATAAGTTGTTTGAGTAGTCGTCTGGAGTGTACGTCAGCTAAGTTTCGACAAGGATTAGGGTCTTATCTGATATGAGCTATTAAGCCAAAGACACACGGAACCAGACGGAGTTCGCAGTATTCGCGACTACTCCTCTATTTCTCTAAACAAGATTTGAAAACTCTCACATTCTACAGGAAAAACACGGTTTACCAATCCATTAAAGTAATGGTAACTTGGTGGAATCGTCATATAACCTTGGCGAATGGAAAAGAAATCGGTGATCCGCATTGAAAGTATTGAAAAGCGGCATACTAGAAAAGGAAGGAATAGAAAAATAACCAGGTCCAACTGTTGAGAATGATTATAGGAGAGGTTCGTAAAGGATCGGAATAAGATGACACATCAGGGGCATTGAAGATAAATGATCAAGAATTTATCGGGGTATAAATAGACCGATATTACAAACTCGAAGATCTTTGAAAAAGCATGGTCAGCTGATAGCGCGGTGACCGAAGCCCAAAACGTGACTTATCCGATAACCACTAGCGAATCAAAAACCGGCAGGGAGAGACCCGCTGCGATTCGTAGTTAAGAGATCAACTTTCGTCAGGTTCATTCTGCAATACCGGAAATTTCTGCAGCTAGCAACACAACACACTAAGCTGGCGGAAAAGTCTGATATGACATTTGCATAATCTAACAAACAAAGGAATTTTCGATGGTACCGGCACTTACTCATGCAAACTTGTATTTAACTGTATTTGGATCAGTTTCTAAGCACCGACTTCCTGTAATTTAGTGTTTGTTTTTGTTTTTTGTGTTAATTCTTGCCCCACATTGTACTTACTCTTACTGGCAATTCGACAAAATGACAACTGGAGAGCACCTAAAGTTTTCAAGTCTCCAAGTCTTACAGCCTTACCAGTGACCCATCGGCCTTTCCCATTATATTTCACCGCCTTCTTCAAAAACCCACATCCTTCCAACATGTCAGATTCTCTAAATTGTGGTGAGCGCGAAGCGCTCACCAGGGTTTGGCTTTGATCTCTTCCCGCGCGGGTGCCCCACAATGAGATCACCTATTCATACCGTCACCAGAGGTACGAGCTGTACACCATTCGATGCGCTGCAAGAAATTACATATGTGTGCAACTTTTCATCCCAACTGGTCCCCGCTTTCTAAAGTTATGACCTCTCAAAGTACGCAAAAACGTTCTCCGCCTCCACCACCGTCTCCGCCTCCACCACCGCCTCCGCCTCCGCCTCCGCCTCCGCCTCCGCCTCCGCCTCCGCCTCCGCCTCCGCCTCCGCCTCCGCCTCCGCCTCCGCCTCCGCCTCCGCCTCCGTCCGTCGAAAACCATTTTTTTGGAAGGCGTGGACCAAATCGCTCGAAAATTTGTGACTAGAGGTAATCGGCCACGGGAATGACGAAAATAATTGTCAGAACTCACCATGATGACTTCTGGGCCCGTAACCGGCGGTTCAAACTCGGAAACCGGCCTGTCAAGATTAGTTTATAAAAATGACGGGTTTTTCGTTATCAGTCATTGTTTTCTTAGAGACTCCATATAAATACCTTTGCTCTCTAGGGTGGTGTACTCTAAACGTCCGGCTTTGGAAGAGGACGCTATGCGGAAGGGTTGTTTTTGAGCGTGGCGCGTGTTTGTACCATGCGCACCAAAGATAAGAAGTCGTCGCAGGGTGTGCTGAAGTGTCGGTTGACTATGCGAGACCGCAGTAGGAGTATGCAGAACCTTAGTAGGAGTGTGCAGGACATCATGGGACCTGTGCAGGACCCCAGTAGGGGTGGGCAGGAGGTGGTAGAATGTGTGCAGGACCTCCAGTAGGAGTGTGCAGGACCTTAGTAGGAGTGTGCAGGACATCATGGGACCTGTGCAGGACCCCAGTAGGGGTGTGCAGGACCTCAGTAGGAGTGTGCAGGACATTATGTGACCTGTACAGGACCTCAGTAGGAGTGCGCAGGACATCATGGAACGTGTGCAGGACCCCAGTAGGGGTGTGCAGGACGTCGTAGAATGTGTGCAGGACCTCAGTAGGAGTGCGCAGGACCTCAGTAGGAGTGTGCAGGACCTTAGTAGGAGTGTGCAAGACATCATGGGACCTGTGCAGGACCCCAGTAGGGGTGTGCAGGACGTCGTAGAATGTGTGCAGGACCTCAGTGGGAGTGTGCAGGACCTTAGTAGGAGTGTGCAGGACATCGTGGGACCTGTGCAGGACCCCAGTAGGGGTGTGCAGGACGTCGTAGAATGTGTGCAGGACCTCAGTAGGAGTGTGCAGGACCTTAGTAGGAGTGTGCAGGACATCATGGGACCTGTGCAGGACCCTAGTAGGGGTGTGCAGGACCTCAGTAGGAGTGTGCAGGACATTATGTGACCTGTACAGGACCTCAGTAGGAGTGCGCAGGACATCATGGAACGTGTGCAGGACCCCAGTAGGGGTGTGCAGGACGTCGTAGAATGTGTGCAGGACCTCAGTAGGAGTGCGCAGGACCTCAGTAGGAGTGTGCAGGACCTTAGTAGGAGTGTGCAAGACATCATGGGACCTGTGCAGGACCCCAGTAGGGGTGTGCAGGACGTCGTAGAATGTGTGCAGGACCTCAGTAGGAGTGTGCAGGACCTTAGTAGGAGTGTGCAGGACATCGTGGGACCTGTGCAGGACCCCAGTAGGGGTGTGCAGGACGTCGTAGAATGTGTGCAGGACCTCAGTAGGAGTGTGCAGGACCTTAGTAGGAGTGTGCAGGACATCATGGGACCTGTGCAGGACCCCAGTAGGGGTGTGCAGGACCTCAGTAGGAGTGTGCAGGACATTATGGGACCTGTACAGGACCTCAGTAGGAGTGCGCAGGACATCATGGAACGTGTGCAGGACCCCAGTAGGGGTGTGCAGGACGTCGTAGAATGTGTGCAGGACCTCAGTAGGAGTGCGCAGGACCTCAGTAGGAGTGTGCAGGACCTTAGTAGGAGTGTGCAAGACATCATGGGACCTGTGCAGGACCCCAGTAGGGGTGTGCAGGACGTCGTAGAATGTGTGCAGGACCTCAGTAGTAGTGTGCAGGACCTTAGTAGGAGTGTGCAGGACATCGTGGTACCTGTGCAGGACCCCAGTAGGGGTGTGCAGGACCTCAGTAGGAGTGCGCAGGACATCATGGAACGTGTGCAGGACCCCAGTAGGGGTGTGCAGGACGTTGTAGAATGTGTGCAGAACCTCAGTAGAAGTGTGCAGGACCTTAGTAGGAGTGTGCAGGACATCATGGGACCTGTGCAGGACCCCAGTAGGGGTGTGCAGGACGTCGTAGAATGTGTGCAGGACCTCAGTAGGAGCGTGCAGGACCTTAGTAGGAGTGTGCAGGACATCATGGGACCTGTGCAGGACCCCCAGTAGGGGTGTGCAGGACGTCGTAGAATGTGTGCAGGACCTCAGTAGGAGTGTGCAGGACTTTAGTAGGAGTGTGCAGGACATCATGGGACCTGTGCAGGACCCCAGTAGGGGTGTGCAGGACCTCAGTAGGAGTGTGCAGGACATTATGGGACCTGTACAGGACCTCAGTAGGAGTGCGCAGGACATCATGGAACGTTTGCAGGAGCCCAGTAGCGGTGTGCAGGACGTCGTAGAATGTGTGCAGGACCTCAGTAGGAGTGTGCAGGACCTTAGTAGGAGTGTGCAGGACATCATAGGACCTGTGCAGGACCCCAGTAGGAGTGTTCAAGACATCATGGAACCTGTGCAGGACCCCAGTAGGGGTGTGCAGGACGTCGTAGAATGTGTGCAGAACAACAGTAGGAGTGTGCAGGACATCATGGGACCTGTGCAGGACCCCAGTAGGGGTGTGCAGGACGTCGTAGAATGTGTGCAGGACCTTAGTAGGAGTGTGCAGGACATCATGAAGCGTGTGCAGGACCCCAGTAAGGATGAGCAGGACGTCATGGAATGTGTGTAGGACCTTAGCAAAATTGTGCAGGACATCATAGAACGTGTGCAGGACCCAAATAGGGGTGTGCAGGACATCATGGAATGTGTGCAGGACCTTAGTAGGAGTATGCAGGACATCATGAAACGTGTGCAAGACCCCTGTAAGGATGATCAGAAATTCGTGGAATGTGTACAGGACATCAGTAGGAGTGTGCAGGACATCATGAAACGTGTGCAAGACCCCTGTAAGGATGAGCAGGAGTTCATGGAATGTGTGCTGGATCTCAGTAGGGGTGTGCAAGACCTCAGTTTAATGTTCAGGACACCGTATGCAAGCCAGGCCTCCGAATCTACAAGAACGATAGTTAAGTCCGCCAGAACAGGGCTACCGTAATCTCACTCGAGTTGGCTCTAAAATTTTCTAAGCTCTGACTCCGAATTCGCTTCATCTTCCCTACAGGTGGTGATGTTTTCCTGCTTTTTAGTCCAGGCAGATCCTCAACTGCTGACCCCTGGAGAAGGACGGTGTGTGAATCAAGACACACCGCTCTTCAATTATTTTATACTTTATCATTGATCAATTGGGTATCATCAAATTTGTTTACGAGAGCCGAATAACATCATTCCTAAGATTACGGTAGTCCTCTTCTGGCGCACTTAAGTATCGTTGGCGCTGGAAATCAATTTCCATTTTCAGGCTCAATTTCATGATTGAGCCCGGTAGACCACACTGGTAAACTTTGGCGCGTCAAAAACGTTGGACGATGAGGTTAATATCCGCCACCAATTCTCACCAGTCATGTAGCACTTTTTCCTAGAATGTTGGTGCGACCGTAAGATAACAGGAAAAATAGTTACGGCACGAACTCCACATGCAGAAAAACTCCGAAAATGATTTTGGCGCGAAATTCAAATTCGTACTTACAATGTGTTCCGATTGACTTTTCTTCACAAATGAGGGTTTTTCTTGGGCCCCTTCAACATTTTCGTTCACTAGAGGGGCCAAGCTACGCAAAAACTCATAGAAATGATGAAAAACTCTGATAAAAGAGGCCTGATACTGCGCTATCAATCATTGTTTTTATTAGAGCTCTACGGAAATACTTCGACTTCTAGCCTCACCAATTGGCCGTTCATTTCATTTCTGTCTTGAATGGTGCGTGCCCCCCCCCCGTCTAGAATAGTGCCTAGAACCTGTACAATTGGGTCATTTTGAAACTCATTTCTTCATTCTTCGACTTTTAAATTCAAAAAGTATATGCCTTGCATCTATTTGTAGGAAGCCGCGTTGCAACAAGTATCTTGCAGTCTTATCAGCGGAGCGGTTGTTTCTTCATTTCTACCTGTATGTTTTGAAGAAAAACAACTTGACTTTTAGAGCTTGACGATGTTGTAGAAGGGAAACCCTTGTAAAAAGTTGTGAAATTTCTGAAAGTTGGGCTCCGCAGAAAAGGTCAAGGATTTGGCATTGCTCTTAAATATCGTGAAATTGTTTTATTGGATTGGGCTCTCAACTTGATTTTTCAAATGTAGTGAAATTGTCGAATTGATTTGGCTGTGATGATACTATATGCAGATAACACAATCATTAAATGTAGTGAAATTGTTGCAAACGAATTTGGCAGGAGCTCTATGAATTATCACAGTCAAATCACGCGTCAGAAGGGGTTTCTCTTGGAGCGCATATTGAATCAAATGAGAACAAGAATAACTCTAGCAGAAAAACCTTCTCATACAATGTGAACCGTGAAAGCGTTCAGGACACGAAGACATAGCATTAGTAGCTAATAAATTGCGTTAGATTTCGTTTTCATGATTTTTATCTAATCGGTGAAGGAAGGTCTGGTACCTTAGTAGGAGCTACACTGAAAAGGCAGAATAACATTCGAAAACCTTATTTCTAGTCGATAAGGCCAGGTTTCGTTCATTGTTGGCTGTTTTCTTTTTGTCTTTATTTGCTCGCCAGAGGACCTTCTGACGCGTGATTTGACTGTGATAATTCATAGAGCTCCTGCCAAATTCGTTTGCAACAATTTCACTACATTTAATGATTATGTTATCTGCATATAGTATCAACACAGCCAAATCAATTCGACAATTTCACTACATTTGAAAAATCAAGTTGAGAGCCCAATCCAATAAAACAATTTCACGATATTTAGGAGCAATGCCAAATCCTTGACCTTTTCTGCGGAGCCCAACTTTCAGAAATATGATCTCTAAAAATAAAACAGAGAAACCAACTGGTGCTCTACATTGTCCCCAATCGTTTCAATATCTGCAAGTTCAGCTTGCTGTAGACTGGAGTGTAGGAATGGAGTATCTGCTATCCGGAGGTTACGAGGATGGCCAGCTGAGTACAGGTTGGTGTGGCCGGATAGCCCCAGATGATGGAGACTACTTTGGTCCATTGGAATGGAAGGATGTGTCCAACGAGTGCCTCAATAAGTTTGCTCAACTACAAGTGATGATTTTGCAATGCTTGAAGGTTATGCCAATATCGAGCCCAATTTTCGTGTGATTGAATAAGCTCTTCCTCAAATAAATAAATATTTTCAGCGTTTTGGGCGAACAGAACATGCGAAAAGACTTTTGTGTGTCCTTTTGGCGTAACTCTGCTCAAAAGGGACTATTTCGGTATTGGGAGAGACATTTTGAATCGGCAACGAGAGCACTCTCATTTGGAGTAGTACATGGCTTACTCTTGAGCCAGGTATGTAGACGAAATTGGGTAGAACACAATTAACGCGAGACTGACGCAAAACGTGATTTTGCGATTGAAGCAGGGATGGTACATTGTGTTCATGTCATAACACTTGTAAATCATTCGTTCAAAAGTAGGGTGAGTACCACTTAGATAGAACGAGCTCTCGGTACTGATTGTAAATATGTCTCTGGAATCCCGAACGGACGGACCATTTTAAACAGAGCTATGATAAGTTGTCACAAGAAACGCTTTTTGTTGTGTCTTTTCTTGCTCAAAACGCAAACGATATGGCCGGAATTGAATTTTCGTTGATAGTACTAAGTATCAAATAGGTTTGAATATTTGTGGGGAATCTAACTGCAAAAACAATACCGGTCATAAAATTTGATCAGAATGCTTGTGGCGACGCTTTCTTGCGTTTTTAGTTCCCTTTACTAGCGAGACCTAGCGAAGTTTTCGCTCACAGAAACTTTTGCGTGAGCCAACTACCTGAGACGGATTAGTTTGTTAGAACGGTGGTGACTGACTTCCGTCTACCGGAAAGTTGCTGTACGTATGGACTCTCCTGAGCAGAGCAGGGTGCCGTACATTTACAGCAGGCCGTGGGGGTATCAAAATGTGGGATCATAAAGCAAAACATAAGAAGCCAGCGGTAAATCGTCGGTTGCTACCGGCACAAAATTCACAACCCCTTCTGTACTTCCTTCCCTTACGTCGCTACCCACTGCCCTTTCTTCCAATTTGTAAAGTTCACAAGCGATTATTCTCGCTTTACCGTCTATATCTTGATAAGGAAAAACGCATTCTCATATTATATGATGTTTCCCTAGTTGACCAACATCATGCCCTTGTTCTCAATGAATGAAATTAGTAGGTGGTTGTTTATGTATTTGTGGTGCAGATTTTGATAAGCTCAGATTTGCAACATATATAAAACTGGTTTTTGGAAATTAGGGAATCGAAATGACTGAGCGGTTGCAATGAGTGGCGAACAGAGAAGGTGCGGAAGTGGTGCTGCTGCTTGTATCCTAAAACTTACAAAAAAATGTCACAGGAGTTTTGCGTCAATCTCAGAACGCGTCGCATGCTCCTCAAGATTCATGTTTTCCTATCTATTTCTTCTCCACAAAAGGTAAAGATTTAGCATTAAAAAATTGAAAAACCTTTTTCCAAATTCTACACTCTTGGTAACTTTTGATGACCTGCACACTCCCACTGTGGACCTGTGCATTTTTATGACGCCCTGCACACTGCAACTCCTTGGGACCTGCGCAATCTCTATGACGTCCTGCACACTCCCGTTAGGAGTTCTTCACACTTTCTATGACGCCCTGCACGCTACCATTTGGGTCCTGCACACTTTCTATGACGTGCTGCACACTCCCGTTGGGGTTCTGCACATCCCTACTTAGGGCCTGCGCACTTTCTATGACGTCCTGCACACTCCGATTGGGGTCCTGCACACTTTCTATGACGTCCTGCACACTACGAATAGGGTCCTGCACACTTTCTATGACTCCCTGCACACTCCCACTGGGGTCCTGTACATTCCTACTTAGGACCTGCGCACTTTCTATGACGTCCTGCACACTCCGATTAGGGTCCTGCATACTTTCTATGACGCCCTGCACACTCCCACTGAGGTCCTGCACACTTTCTATGACGTCCTGCACACTTCCGCTGGGTCCTGCGCACTTTCTATGACGTCCTGCACACTCCGATTAGGGTCCTGCACACTTTCTATGACGTCCTGCACACTCCGATTAGGGTCCTGCACACTTTCTATGACGTCCTGCCCACTCTGATTAGGGTCCTGCACACTTTCTATGACGTCCTGCACACTCCGATTAGGGTCCTGCACACTTTCTATGACGCCCTGCACACTCCCACTGGGGTCCTGCACACTTTCTAAGATGCCCTGCACACTCCCACTGAGGTCCTGCACACTTTCTATGACGTCCTGCACACTTCCGCTGGGGTCCTGCACATTCCTACTTAGGACCTGCGCACTTTCTATGACGTCCTGCACACTCCGATTAGGGTCCTGCACACTTTCTATGACGCCTTGCACACTCCCACTGGGGTCCTGCACACTTTCTATGACGTCCTGCACACTTCCGCTGGGGTCCTGCGCACTTTCTATGACGTACTGCACACTCCGATTAGGGTCCTGCACACTTACTATGACGTTTTGCACACCCTCACTGGGGTCCTGCACATCTTTTATGACGCCCTGCATTTTTTGCATCGCTAGACGACTCGCAGAAGTTATCATGACCCACGGCCAAAAGTGCGCTCCGCGGACAAACTCGGTTGCCCCGAGGCACGTGAGAGGTGACTCGGGCTGATTTTTTGGTAATCGATAAATGTCGCACCCACCTAAATGTTGGTACCATTTCATACAAGTTTTGATCGGCCATTCCTAAGATATCCGGGACACATGCACACACATACACACACACACACACACATCGGGACATAACTGCTTTAAGTATAAGGATATAATAACTGCCTTCAAACTCCTTCTTTTCAGATCTGAAAAAAAACTAATAAATATTTCAATATAATAATTAACAAATAAATATTTTCGGCGTTTTGCGCCAACAGAACATGCGAAAAGACTTTTATGTGCCCTTTTGGCGTAACTCTGCTCAAAGTGATTTCAAAAAGTATCTGGTGAGTGACGAGACCGTAACACCGTCTGCAAATGTACAGGTTGTGCCAAACTGTAATTCCTAACCATATTCGAGGACGCGTGCGGTGCAAGGCTGCTCCTTCCGTCTCCGTTCCGCTCTCTCACCGTCTCTGACCTTCGCTCCCAACCCGCACGCAGAGCAATTGTGGTGAGCGCGAAGCGCTCACCAGGATTTGGCTTTGATCTCTTCCCGCGCGGATGCCCTACAATGAGATCACCTATTCATACCGTCAACAGAGGTATGAGCTGTACACTATTCGACGCGCTGCAAGAAATTACATATGTGTGCAACTTTTCATCCCAACTGGTCCCCGCTTTCTAAAGTTATGACCTCTCAAACTACGCAAAAACGTTCTCCACCACCGCCTCCGCCTCCGCCTCCGCCTCCGCCTCCGCCTCCGCCTCCGCCTCCGCCTCCGCCTCCGCCTCCGCCTCCGCCTCCGCCTCCGCCTCCGCCTCCGCCTCCGCCTCCGCCTCCGCCTCCGCCGCCTCCACCTCCGTCCGTCGAAAACCATTTTTTTGGAAGGCGTGGACCAAATCGCTCGAAAATTTGTGACTAGAGGTAATCGGCCACGGGAATGACGAAAATAATTGTCAGAACTCACCATAATGACTTCTGGGCCCCTAACGGGCGTTTGAAACTCGGAAACCGGCCTCTCAAGAATAGTTTATGAAAATGGTGGGTTTTTCGTTATCAGTCATTGTTTTCTTAGACTCCCATATAAACACCTTGCTCTCCAGGGTGGTGTACTTTGAACGTCCGGCTCGGAAGAGGACGCTGTGCGGAGTTGATGTACTTGACCGCGGCGCGTATTCGTTCAAAGCGCACCATCGATAAGAAGGCGTCGCAGGATGTGCTGAAGTGTCGGTTGACTATGTGAGACCTCAGTAGGGGTGTGCAGGACGTCGTAGAATGTGGGCAGGGCCTCAGTAGGAGTATGCAGGACATCATCGAACGTGTGCAAGACCTCAGTAGGAGTGTGCAGGACATCATGGAACGTGTGCAAGACCTTAGTAGGAGTGTGCAGGACATCATGGGACCTGTGCAAGACCTCAGTAGGAGTGTGCAGGACATCATGGAACGTGTGCAGGACCCCAGTAGGGGTGTGCAGGACGTCGTAGAATGTGTGCAGGACCTCAGTAGGAGTGGGCAGGACATCATGGAACGTGTGCAAGACCTCAGTAGGAGTGTGCAGGACATCATGGAACGTGTGCAAAACCTTAGTAGGAGTGTGCAGGACATCATGGGACCTGTGCAAGACCTCAGTAGGAGTGTGCAGGACATCATTGTACCTGCGCAGGACCTCAGTAGGAGTGTGTAGGACATCATTGTACCTGCGCAGGACCTCAGTAGGAGTGTGCAGGACATCATGGAACGTGTGGAAGACCTCAGTAGGAGTGTGCAGGACATCATGGAACGTGTGCAGGACCGTAGTAGGAGTGGGCAGGACATCATGGGACGTGTGCAAGACCTTAGTAGGAGTGGGCAGGACATCATGGGACGTGTGCAGCACCCCAGTAGGGGTGTGAAGGACGTCGTAGAATGTGTGCAGGACCTTAGTAGGAGTGTGCAGGACATCATAGGACCTGTGCAGGACCCCAGTAGGGGTGTGCAGGACCTCCAGTAGGAGTGTGCAGGACATTATGGTACCTGTGCAGGACCTCAGTAGGAGTGTGCAGGACATCATGGGCCTGTGCAGGACTCCAGTAGGGTGTGCAGGTCGTCGTAGAATGTGTGCAGGACCTCAGTAGGAGTGTGCAGGACCTTAGTAGGAGTGTGCAGGGACATCATGGGCCCTGTGCAGGACCCCAGTAGGAGTGTGCAGGACATCATGTGACCTGTGCAGGACCCCAGAAGGGGTGTGCAGGACCTCAGTAGCAGTGTGCAGGACAATATGGGACCCGCGGAGGACCCCCGCAGGGGTGTGCAGGACGTCGTAGAGATGTGTGCAGGACCTCAGTAGGAGTGTGCAGGACCTTAGTAGGAGTGCGCAAGACATCATGGGACCTGTGCAGGACCCCAGTAGGGGTGTGCAGGACCTCAGTAGGAGTCTGCAGGACATTATGGAACGTGTGCAAGACCTTAGTAGGAGTGTGCAGGACATCATGGGACCTGTGCAGGACCCCAGTAGGGGTGTGCAGGACGTCGTAGAATGTGTGCAGAACCTCCAGTGGGAGTGTGCAGGACCTTAGTAGGAGTATGCAGGACATCATGGGACATGTGCAGGACCCCAGTAGGGGTGTGCAGGACGTCGTAGAATGTGTGCAGGACCTCAGTAGGAGTGTGCAGGACCTTAGTAGGAGTGTGCAGGACATCATGGGACCTGTGCAGGACCCCAGAAGGGGTGTGCAGGACGTCGTAGAATGTGTGCAGAACCTCAGTAGGAGTGTGCAGGACATCATGGGACCTGTGCAGGACCCCAGTAGGGGTGTGCAGGACGTCGTAGAATGTGTGCAGGACGTCGTAGAATGTGTGCAGAACCTCAGTAGGAGTGTGCAGGACATCATGGGACCTGTGCAGGACCCCAGTAGGAGTGTGCAGGATGTCGTAGAATGTGTGCAGAACCTCAGTAGGAGTGTGCAGGACATCATGGGACCTGTGCAGGACCCCAGTAGGGGTGTGCAGGACGTCGTAGAATGTGTGCAGAACCTCAGTAGGAGTGTGCAGGACATCATGGGACCTGTGCAGGACCCCAGTAGGGGTGTGCAGGACGTCGTAGAATGTGTGCAGAACCTCAGTAGGAGTTTGCAGGACATCATGGGACCTGTGCAGGACCCCAGTAGGGGTGTGCAGGACGTCGTAGAATGTGTGCAGAACCTCAGTAGGAGTGTGCAGGACATCATGGGACCTGTGCAGGACCCCAGTAGGGGTGTGCAGGACGTCGTAGAATGTGTGCAGAACCTCAGTAGGAGTGTGCAGGACATCATGGGACCTGTGCAGGACCCCAGTAGGGGTGTGCAGGATGTCGTAGAATGTGTGCAGAACCTCAGTAGAAGTGTGCAGGATATTATGGGACCTGTGCAGGACCCCAGTAGGGGTGTGCAGGACGTCGTAGAATGTGTGCAGAACCTCAGTAGGAGTGTGCAGGACATCATGGGACCTGTGCAGGACCCCAGTAGGGGTGTGCAGGACGTCGTAGAATGTGTGCAGGACCTTAGTAGGAGTGTGCAGGACATCATGAAACGTGTGCAACACCCCTGTAAGGATGAGCAGGACTTCATGGAATGTGTGCAGGACATCAGTAGGAGTGTGCAGGACATCATGAAGCGTGTGCAGGACCCCAGTAGGGATTAGCAGGACGTCATGGAATGTGTGTAGGACCTTAGTAAAGTTGTGCAGGACATCATAGAACGTATGCAGGATCCCAATAGGGGTGTGCAGGACATCAAGGAATGTGTGCAGGACCTTAGTAGGAGTGTGCAGGACATCATGAAACGTGTGCAAGACCCCTGTAAGGATGAGCAGAACTTCGTGGAATGTGTGCAGAACATCAGTAGGAGTGTGCAGGACATCATGAAACGTGTGCAAGACCCCTGTAAGGATGAGCAGGACTTCATGGAATGTGTGCTGGATCTCAGTACGAGTGTGCAGGACCTCAGTTTAATGCTCAGGACACCTTATGCAAGCCAGGCATCCGAATCTACAAGAACGATAGTTAAGTCCGCCAGAACAGGGCTACCGTAATCTCACTCGAGTTAGCTCTAAAATTTTCTAAGTTCTGACTCCGAATTCGCTTCATCTTCCCTACAGGTGGTGATGTTTTCCTGCTTTGTAGTCCATGCAGATCCTCAACTGCTGACCTCTGGAGCAGGACGGTGTGTGAATCAAGACACACCGCTCTTCACTTCTTTTATACTTTACCCTTGGTCAATTTTGTATCACCCAATTTGTTTACGAGAGCCGAATAACATTATTCCTAAGATTACGGTAGCCCTCTTCTGGCGCACTTAAAGGCAGTGTTCACGACAAATCTCGTTCTCGAGGTCTCGGTGTGAAACTCTAAGTTGGCAGGTGCTGTAGAGGATAGGGTCTAAGAAGGCAACGAAAACTGGCCAGAAATGAATACAAACGGCTTTGAAAGCTCTCCCGATGCGCCTACCTATCCCGGTCCGCCCCCGATCGGACGAGCTTGTGGCGCCGCACGCGTTTCGATGGCAAATTGCCAAGCAACTCTGCCGCAATTAGCATTACCGATTCGCGCAGATTTCGCGATTAGCGCGCGCTTGACGAAATCAGCAGGGCCCATGATTCTCGTCCACGCCCTGAATTAAGAAGCCGTTATTTTGACTTATTCTGGACGTTTTCTTCGCTGTTTCTTCACTATTAGTTACCTCACGACAAAACAATCCCATTTTGGGTCGAACTCGAGTCCGATATTCATCGTGAACACTGCCTTTAACTATCGTTCCTTTTCCGAAACAGACATATGGGCCGGCGCAGACGAGCCACATCAGCATGAACCGGTGAAGTTTGGCTAGAGCGGCTGACCCTGGGTATATCCTAGACGTGGTGGGGCCACCCAAGATTTACTCATAGAAATGATGAAAAACTCTGATAAAAGAGGCTGATACTGCGCTATCAATCATTGTTTTTATTAGAGCTCTGCGGAAATACTTCGACTGGTAGCCTCACCAATTAGCCGTTCATTTCATTTCTGTCTTGAATGGTGCGTGCCCCGTCTAGAATAGTGCCTAGAACCTGTACAATTGGGCCATTTTGAACCTCATTTCTTCATTTTTCGATTTTTAAATTCAAAAAGTATATGCCTTGTATCTTATTTGTAGGAAGCCGCGTTGCAACAATTATCTTGCAGTCTTAGCAACGGAGCATTTGTCTCCTCATTTCTACCACTATGTTTTCGAAAAAAAACAACAACTTGACTTTTAGAGATTGACGATGTTTTAGAAGGGAAACCCTTGAAAAAAGTTGTGAAATTTCTGAAAGTTGGGCTCAGCAGAAAAGGTCAAGGATTTGGCATTGCTCTAAAATGTAGTGAAATTGTTTCATTAGATTTGGCTATCGAACAGATTTTCTAAATGTAGTGAAATAGTTGAATCGATTTGGCTGTTGTTGGTATATGAAGATAACATAATCATTATATGTAGTGAAATTGTTGCAAACGGATTTGGCAGGAGCTCTATGAATTATCACAGTCAAATCGCGCGTCAGAAGGGGTTTTCCTTGAAGCGCATATTGAATCAAATGAGAACAATAATAAGTCTAGCAGCAAAAACGTTTCCATACAATGCGAACCATGAAAGCGTTGAGGACACGAAGACATAGCGTCAGTAGCTAATAAATTGTGCTACATTTCGTTTTCGTGATTTTTATCTAATCAGTGAGGGAAGAGGGAAGGTCTAGTACCTTAAAGGGAGCTACACTGAAAAGGCAGAATAGCATTCGGAAACCGTATTTCTAGCCCATAAGGCCACGTTTCGTTCAGCATTGTTGACTGAGGTTTATTATTTTTTCTTTTTGTCTTCATTCGCTCGCCAGAGGACCTTCTGACGCGTGATTTGACTGTGATAATTCATAGAGCTCCTGCCAAATCCGTTTGCAACAATTTCACTACATATAATGATTATGTTATCTTCATATACCAACAACAGCCAAATCGATTCAACTATTTCACTACATTTAGGAAATCAGTTTGATAGCCAAATCTAATAGAACAATTTCACTACATTTAAGAACAATGCCAAATCCTTGACCTTTTCTGCGGAGCCCAACTTTCAGAAATCGTGGAATTTCTTTTGAAGAAGACTGTAGGAAGGCTAATCTGTGTTTTGTGAACGGTTCGATGAACGAATATACTTCTGAGTTGTTGATATTACATATGTAGTTAAAGTAGCTCAATAGCGTTTTCATCAAAAGTTCTGAAAACGTTAACTACACGGGTACCAGCCAATCTATGACAAGGATTTTTTTTTCAAATTTTCGATCTATCTGTTTGTTTTCTCAGTAGCTGAAGAAAGGTAAGTGCAAGACCGAGACCAGAATGTTGGAAACGAAAAGGCTCATTTGTGTGCAATTCTTCATACAGTTGATGGCCTCAATTGAGTATCAATTGTGTTAATGAATTCCAACATACAAGGCTTCTGGCACCCTGGGGGCCATGGACGCTATCAAGCGTAGGCCCCAGTCGGGTAGAGGTCAGCGAGCGAATTTCGAGGTCATTCTGTGGCGGTTGCTGACTGCAAAAACACTTCGAAACATCATAAGTATGCGGCAATGTGATCAGTAAAGATGTTGATTGTGAGATGATCGAAAATAACTGGGGTTAATTGAAGGCAACGAAGCATGTGACAGACAAGTCGCCACTGCAGACCCCGCGACGAACAACAGTACCTTCAAAAGGTATCAATTAGTCGCTGGGGCGGTAAACAGACGGAAACCAGAACACCATGATATCTTGTCATGTTAGGGTCTAATTATAGCACACGTGGTCGCGTGAATGGTGTGGGCCAACGCCTTTTCCCCGAACACTTTGGGAACAGCTGGTGGACACTCGAGAATGGTCCTGAATTCCAGTGCTGACAGGTCGATGGATTCCACGCATAGCAACTGGGAGTGGCCGATCAACACCTTCGCAGAATGCCAGAAACTCGCCAAATTGCCCACTACGCGCTGGAATGCCGCCAAATATTCGGGGAATTATAGCTAAACCAGCCCAGCTTAAACGTATTCGAATAACATTCATATAAATTCGACCTTCATTCAGGTGTTTTTTCGAACACCTAGTACTATGCATTCTCTTTATTTGGAAGTGAGGAAGTTGAAAATGCTGTGAATTGCAATTCCGCCCTTAGGTTTTGGCCAGAATGCACGCGGCGTCTCGCGTTTTTGCGCTTAGCTCGCACACATCGGCTGCAAAAAACATGAGTTACAAGCCTCGGACAACTCGTCCACAATTTTCCCTTGCTAAATTTCGAGGGGCCATAACTCCGTTTCCAGGGGGTCTTGTACTATTCCAGGGACATCATTGGAATTGGCATGGGACCGTTTTCAAGATAGGCGGAAAAACAGAAAAACGACTTTTATCGTGAACACTGCCTTTAAAGGCATTGTTCACGATAAACTTCGAAAAATAGATTCATAGCTAAACCAATTATTTGGCCCCCAGGTAGAACTGAAATGACGAAGAAGTCGAGAAAAACGCACCAGAAGGGCCCGAAATCCTTTCCTCTCACTCCGCTTCCTTACTCTCAGTGGAACTGTTTGTTGCTACAAAGAATCCTTTTGTGGACCCGTGTTTGGAAATTTTCGATTTTCTGTTGTTCTGATCTTTCCCTCGGACAATAACTAATACTGTTTTGCCTAAAATATTCTTCCATTTATGACCTTTTTGATTAGCCCCATTTTTTACCGGTGACAACCACCGTGAACAAGTTCATCCAATCGGACAACTAGTCCAGGCCAGAGAATATTGTCACTGAAATAAGACGTTTCAGTGCGTTTCTCGCCGTTTCTTCGTATTCTTAGTAACACTTGGTGTCCAACGCATTGTTTTGAGTGAAAAACTCGGGAACGAAAATCATCGTGAACACTGCCTTTAGGAACAGTTCACGAGTTTTTCAGTTTTCTTTATCCCTAAAAACTCTAATATTCAAGCATGTGCGTTGCACCATTTAATTTTCGAAGAGTTTCCGGTACAAGAATCAGAAAACAAAGTCACTGAAGAATTTCGAAGCGCAAAAGCATTCCCGACGTGTGGATTGTCAAAGGCCCGCGGTGGGCAGAGCACACCCAACAGGCGTAATTAAATATTTTGAAGGTTTTTGTAAACAGTTTTCTATATTTCTGAGAGGTTTTTGGGGACTTTCACTATTATTCTCTACTCCGTGAAGTTGCATACTTAAAAACATCAAAACTAGAATACGGTTTTTCATCGTGAGCACTGTCTTTGATAACTCCTTTCGAAGTCAATATTTCTAAGACGTGAAAAGTTATTCGGGATCCAAGTGAAGAAGGCTACCCCCAATGCATATAGTGGTTGTCAGGAATCAATAAGGAACACAGCAGTTTCTTCAAGTTTGATTTTCAGATACTGTACAAACAAAGCGTTGTGCAGCTGCATACTGTATTTGCATGCTGAATATCACACTGAAAACTTAATTCCGACAGCTGACTATTTGAATTTGTACCCTGGAGGTCGCTGTGACGTTATGTATGTACCTAGATCAGTGTTCAGATCCCAGGAAAAAATGAGCATGAAGCTGCCGCTTCATGCTCAATTTTTCTAAAACGCGAAAAAGAGCCGACGCATGTATTCTGATCGAAATACACCAGCCGCATTGCACCTGACTTGAGATGGAGAAGCGTAGAATGAAGAGAAGAACGTCAAAAAAACCTCAACTAGTCCTCACAGTAACTTCGGCTTTAGTTATCATTTTCTCTTTGATCTACTTTCCTTGTCTAATTGTAAAAGGGCACACCGGTTGGTGCAGGCCTGTACTGGAGAAGTGACGAGCTCGCTCAAGGAACTACTGAACGAGTTATCGATGAGATTGAAGGAATCCAGCGACTCGACCCGCTCATTTCGCATGCACGTTTTCATGTTGCACTCGAACCTCGAATTTGCCTGTAACATGAAATAATCATCAAGACAAGTTACATGCTAGATAAACTGGGCCTCCAAATCAATTGTATAAAAGTGGTGTTCATGTTCTGTCTAGTACACATTACGATTCAGAATTCGCGACTGCAGAAAGCGAAGAAAATAAGGTAACTCGTTCAGCGGCCAATTGTAATTGAATCAAAAAGCAAGTACACAAAGTAAACCTCGCATAACACTCATCATAAATTTGTGAACACGGAGCAACAATGAGATCTGAATTTTTTTATCATTCGCGAATTCGCGTCGAAAACGCAGTTTTCGTTCGAAGTATACATTTTCAAAATCTGAAATGCCTTTCGACTTGCCTCATTGTGCGTGTTTCGGAAATGCCTTCGTGTTTGTATAAATCGCGAACGCAGTCTGTGCCTAGTTATAATATATTCTCTAACCAAAAAAATGAGGTCTCCGGGAGTTGTTGACCTAGCTTGGCTCTCGGAAGGTTTCGATTTCTTGAAGAGAAAACGGATCATAACTACTCAGACAAACCATCGCTCGGAGCGACACCGGCTCCTCCCAATTATGACGTCATCGCCCCGACAGCGGCCGAGGGCGAACTGGCACCGAGGTCCCTGTCCGGTGCCAGTTCGCCCCTCGGCCGCTACCCGGTCGCTCTCGGGGCGACAGCGATGCCAATCCCAGAGATAGCGATAAACTGTGGGACCTCAGTGGCAGTGCGCCGGACGCCGGACAAAGTGTACGGGACCAAATTGGAGGTGCGCCGGACGCCGGATAAAGTGTGCGGGACCCAAGAGGCAATACATCAGACGCCGTGAAAAAGTGTGCAAGATGTTATGAAGTGTTTGCAGGCCAAGCCGAGCCGTCACGGCGCCCCTTGCGCAATCGGTTTCCGTTTTTTCTCCTTGTCTTTTCGCTTTCTGTGACAACTCAGGCAGGCATATCGGATCACCTGGCTAATTTCTGTTTTCTTTCGCCTTCCCGAATACAGCCACTGCGATTTCCCCGAGCTTAAGTTCGCTACCCATCATCCGAGGAACTCATCATCCAACTTGAAGAGTACGTGGTGCAGTGGCAGACATGAAAAAACATGGTAAAGCGAATTATCACGTTCCGTGTTTATCACATGCACAGCCGGTATAAAAGGTGCCTCATCTCACTCGAGTCCTCATTCGGCATCCTGATGCCGACCCTGGAAGGTGACTTGGAGTCCCTCTCCGGAGGTCAGCATAAATTTGGACGCTGGGGGGGGATACAGGATCCTCACAGCTTGGGGGGGGGCGGTTTTCGCCGCGGTCCGCAGGGAGGGTGGTTCCTCACCGCAGACCTCGGCGAAGGTTACGTCCTTGTTGCGGACCGAGGCGGGGATTTCTCTGCCGTGGATCGCGACATTCATTCATTCATTCAAAATTTATTCAGTCAAAAAAATCTTTTAAAAATTAGGAACTGATTGGGAGGAAACCTGACTGAAATACCAGAGGTGGAAAAATCTACTGGTATAACCCGCTACTCTTAGACGGACAAAGTGCTCACATGTGCGCTGAGGACGTTCCATGTAATTGCAGTTGACTTAATAGATCTAAGAATTCGGGTTAAGATACTCAGAGTGGATTTTCCGTTTAGTTCCAGGATGCAAACTCTTCGGTTTTGAATGGAAACAACCGTACACAGTCTGAGATATATTCTCGCTCAAGCACGCAACTGGCGGTGGCCATACCGGGGCGGGCCTACCTAAGCCTTTTTGATCTTAATACGAACCCCAGGCGCTTGTTTGGGCCGATCCGCTCTGAGGAAAAGGAAAAGAATCTGCGAACAGCTAGTCTCGAACCAGACAGTTTTTGATGACATACAAAACCATGTAAAGAAAAATATGTGGGAATTAAGTCGAAAAAAAACCCAAGAGCACAAAACATCCAGAATTTTTGCTGTTGATAAAAAACGGCTCTTGATCATGTATACGCATAAAAAACTCATTCAAACAGGAATCTAAATCATACGATCACACAAAAAAATTGAATCAAAATCAGATCAAAGGCATCAAATTGGACGATCTCAAAAACACCGCATAGTAGTTCTAGGTCGCATCTTGATTGATCATCCTGATAAGGTAATCCTGGAAACCACTTGCCCATCGATATCTCAACGCTTCTGTGCCTAAACTGTTCCATGGGGTTAAAATTCCGAAAAGAAAAGAATTGCTACAAGCTGTAGTCTTGGGAGCAGGTAGGCGCACCCTGGAGGGGTGACCTCGGGTACGAGAGGCTGAAGGCGAGGCTTCAAATAGGTCCCAGAGCGTCATATCAAGTTCAGGTGTTGTGAGTTTGTACATTAAAGCTAAGTTTGCTATTTTTCTACAATCGAGGAGCGACAACGCCCCTAGCCTACTCAGTCTTTGCTCATATTCAAGTCGAAATATTCCTTTTCTTGCAAAACATCTATAGGTGAAGGATCTCTGAACGTTCTCAATTTCCTTGATAAGTGCGGTTTTGTACGGCGACCATATAGGTGAGCAGTATTCGAGCTACGGCCTAACGTAGGCCACAAAAAGCTTGAAAAAAATGATAGGGCTCCGGGTTCTGAAGGCCTTCAAAATAAAGTTAGACCTGGCCTTGGCTTTACTCGCTATGTCGGCTATGTAACCATCATAACTAAATGCGTTGGTGTAACTTATGCATAAGTCACGGACACTCTTGGCTCGACTCAGAGCCGTCGCTCCCAGGGAGAATACCACTTCAGGGTGGCTTCTACCGAAAGTCATAATAACTGTCTTCTCGAGCGATATCTCCAGCTCCCACGTGCTTGACCAACACGCCAGCTCGTCGATCGCGCTCTGCAAACCGTTGCTGTCATTGATAGTATATATTTTAGCATCATCTGCATACATGGAGCAGTGATATTGACGCACCTCTCGAGAAGAGGCGGATACTCAGGAGGTCGGAACTCGCCACCCGCGCGCATCTTGGACCTGGCTCGCCACCCGCTCACCCCTCATTTCGAAGAGCTCGCCACCCGCTACCCCCCCGTCTTCGCTCGCAACCCGCTATGGGTATAGCGGGTCGCGAGCGCGAGGAGAGGTGGTATAGCGGGTCGCGAGCTGTTTGCTAGCGAATCGCCCGCTGAATAGCTATCTTCCTTTAAAGTGTTTCGCAACATTCCCCGAATTTTCGCCTACATCTTACCATTCTCATCGTTTTTCTGTTTCTGTTTTTTGTTTGATTTCTTTTTGCTGTAGAGCTCAAACTCGATACAGACATATATTCAACTCGATGCTAAGCATCACAGCGGCTGCGGGGGTCGTATTTAATAGTTTCGTCACTCGTCGCGTACACATAAATCCGTCTAAGTGAACAATAAAGCATCAGCTAAGTTGTGTTCAGACGAGCCGGTCTTTTGAAGGACAACTCGTCCATCGAGCTCACTTCATAGCCTATCTAGGCAACCTGATTGGGAGTCCGCTTCTCTTTTGGGACAGTGAAGTCTTCGTTAGACGCATGAAAGTTTAGCGGTCCCAGTAGTTTCAACCCCTCTCCAAAATCCTATGAGCAGCCCTCGCACTGGAAGGGTTACATGCCGCAGCCGACGTGTGGGTTGCTTGCGAGTAGACAGTCGGCATGGATCCTAGTCATACTTCGCGTCCCTATTGAAGGTTGGCGCGAACTCGGTGCCATATGCTGTAACATAGGTGCACCGTGTTTGCGCCAATCTTCAATGGGGAACACAAAGTATCAGTAGGATCAATGCCGACTGTACATTCATAACCAGTGAACCTGCCTACCTACCTTCTGGTGTGCCACTGACCCCCTAAGAAGAGCGGTTTGTGAATAAAAACTTAACACTGTATAATTTTATATCCATCTCATTATAAATAGGTTCTCATGAACTTTGGGACAAACTCCCTGCCATGTGTTGTACCATACGTGCGCCGAGTTTGTGCCAACTATCAATAGGCAACAAAGTGTCAGCGCGATCCCTACCAACTTTACTTAGGATTTACTTCAGTTTAAGAATTTACCTTTTCTATTCAAAAATCCTTTCTCTCAGGCCCTTCATCGCTCCCGATTTGGATGGGGAAACCCCAACTCGGCACTTAGCTCCTAGTGAGCTTAAAAAATAGGCGCGCCTTGGTTGTTCTACAACGAAGTGTGGTCATATTTCACATGTTGTGTAGGGTAATACCATTTTCGAATACAACCATAAATTTCGCTCAACCTGGGCTCTGTAACCCTGGGAAGTTAGGGGTACGATCTGCGCCCACGTTATAATTGATGAAAGCCCTGAAGTTAGCGAAGACAATAACGCGCTCCGCGACTAATTTGCATATGTGATAGTCGAAGATCCCCGGTGCTGGAATCCGTTCTGCGGAGGGAGAACTAGATTACTAGACTTTTCAGTGTCATCAGAGGAGAATCATAAACGTGATTTACATACATATATCTGTATTTTTGAGAGGCATGGAAACTCCAATAACAGTCAGTGCTCGTCAAGTACCTCGGAGCAGTCCCCAACTCCAGCGATGAAAATGGACCCACTGGAAAACCGGGCAGTTCCATCACTGGCTGGATGATTTCAATATTCGATCGATATGAGCACCATAGTTAAAATGCGATTTAGGATATTGTGGTCTCATAAATGAGAAGTATTGCGTCTATTTGTTATGATTTCTAAGTGGGAACACTTGAAGTTCTGAGAATGTGTTAATTAATTTGAAAGTGACTGTGATAAATCTGTGATAATTGTTGTATGTCTTGGCCCTCAGAGTCTCTTTAAAATATGTGCTGTTACAGTGAAAATAACCGGTGCCATCGCAGCAGAGGGGGACGCTATGATATCGTACCTGACGACGCCCATTTTTCCATGCCGCAACGACTCTCCTGATTTTGAAATGGAAGCAAAACGCTGAGTTGGTGTTTTGTACATATGTGCGGCACGGAAAAAGAGGCGTGGCCAAGTGCTATACCATTACCCCACCCCCCTTTCAGGCGGTAACGTCCGAGAGCCGAAGCAAAAGCTCAATTATGGCATGAATTTCAAGCGGAAGCCCCATTCAAGAGCTCGCCACCCGCTATCATTTCGTCGGCAACCAGCGCAAATCGAGCGCGCCGTCGTGGAGTTGCGAGCGCGCCGCCGTAGTGTGGTGAGCGGGTGGCGGGCGCCAGCATGCCAGTGCTCGCCACCCGCCACCATTCCGCTCGCGGGCCGCGCGAGGTGCTGCGCGCCGCCGGGCTTTTGGTTAGCGGGTGGCGAGCTCCAACTTTCTGAGTATAAAGAAAAACTATTGGGAAATTTCGAAAATCGCCCGGAAAGGGACCGCAGTGCCAGTTGGGACCGATGATCGCTCCGAGCGGGACTTCTGTCGCCCGAACAGATGGCTAATTTTCGCTCGGAGCGGAGAGATAGCGCCGCTCGAGTCGCTCTCCGGTCCCGCTCCGAGCGATGGTTTGTCTGAGTAGGTAAGGGCTCGAGCTTTTCGAAGCCCGTATACAGGTTTGAAATCGGAATAATAAGCGAATCGGATAGTGTAATGTTTCAATATTTTTAAAAATTATTTCTTCTCACCATTCAGACCGTCGGGAGCTTGATTATCTCTGTAGAGCTGTACTTCATCAAGAATTTGATTGAAGTCGTCGATTTTGGTATTCGAAACGCTCATGATGACAACAAAGGTTGCGATACTCTTGAAGATTCTTTTTCCATATTCCGCACTCGATATCGTTTCTAGCGGTCAAAATTTTTCAAGAAAATTCCGGCATTGCTAGAGGCTAGAGGGCTCAAGATGCGTTCCCTTACCTCTTGCATTTGGAGGTATTTTTTGTCTTAACCACTCAATTATTGGGGATTAATAGGTTTTCATCACAGAAACACGTGCTCTTCCAGATGAAAAACATGGCAAATATTTTTGTTCGTCAACGTGATGAATAAGAGGAAGCGGAGTTTTGTGAAGTTTTCTCTCCGCTCCCGTATCGCCCTGAACCTTTCTGTTCCTCTGTATATTATGTGCCCTTATGACGTCATCAACAAGCTATCGAAATCTGCGATTCGTGGTATTAATCAGAGCTCGACTATGGTACAGATGAGTTCGCCTTCCTCGTTAGCGCAACCTCCCAAGAGATGAAATGGACTGAAAAACTAAACCAACTCAGAGTCATGTGGACGAAATTCTTGAGAAAGTTTCCATCCATTTCGGTGATGTCGCTTCCACGTATTGAGTTGCAGGCAACATTATGATTTTGCTTTCATCCTCATTTTTCCCCTTTTATCCTCGTTTCCTTCTGCTATTGAAACATTAGGCTGGGATCATACTTCCCGCGATCAGCGACAGCGCCAGTGCACATCAGGCATATCGATTTTCGGTCGATATGGATGGTAAACATTGCGTCGCGTCGCTCGTCGCTGGAAGTATGATCCCGGCCTTAGGCAACGAGCTCATTGTGACGGGAGGCTTGTCTCTTTCTGCTACATTTATACAACAGAATATTCCCGTCCACAATGAATTCCTCGATAAGAGGTTAGCGTATCGTTAGTAAATCGGAAAAACGGCGTTAAAAGGGTGGACTGAAACCTCCAGGGGTGGTAACAAATCGCGCAATATCGCCTTTACAGGAGAGTCGAAACCGTTTTTGAACGCAACTTTAATTAACAGAGGGTGATATGATGGTCAAAAGATTGGTGGGCTAGGGCATGCTTGCCTTCAGAACAATCTACACACTTGGATTCGAACCAGCGCTAAATTTGCGAGAAACCCGAGCATTGCCACTGCGCACTCACTATCCTTGCATTGTTGAACACCAGCGGCGTCGGCCGGCTGACGCCGGCCTCTGCCGCTGGGGCCCGGCTGCGCCGGCCCATTTGCCGGCTTCGCCGGCATATTGGGTATAAGGCAAATTATTCGGTGCTTTCTTTCTTCCTGCGCCGGCCCATAAGCTGGTTTAGGCGGCAACACTTAAACCATGGGAAATCACAAAGCATTCCAAACCTTGCTACGCCCGTTTACCTCCTTATCTGTACCGTGACACACCGGTCGTTCTTCCGTTTTATAAGATCCTGATTTGGCCTCTGATCTATCTTAATTTGTGTCATGATAAGGACAACCGCTGTTTGGAATTTACTAAACGTTTTCATGATCAACCGACCCCCTGCTACATTTATTGCCAAATGAATTAGGATGATGTTTGTGTTTCATGGATGCAGATTTTGATTAACTCTTATTTTCATCGTATATAAACCCGATTTAGAAAAGTTAGTGAATATAAACAGCTAAGCAGTTGAATTGAGTGGTGAAGGGTAGGGAACCTGAAGAAAGGAGTGGTGTACGCTCTCTTTTAGGCCCCGGTCATAGTTGGTGCTATTTGCATCTGCATCCCCGCACCCCCAACACCCCCGCACCCCCAACACCACCCCGGTCGATACGTATGTTTAAAATGATGGAGTGAGGTTGAGAAAATCACTCGATGCACCCAACTGGATATGACGATGATTACGTGGCCAACAGGATTGCACCTGTTCAGAGAAATAGTGAAGGCGAGTATGGTGAAGTCACGGAGGTAGCACTAAGGTTAGCTTTCTAGTGATACGCAATGTTTTATCTTCGACCCGCCCACCCGGTGATTTTCTCATCCACGTATTGCATGGATATCGACCGCGTCGGATACATTGAGTGATTTTCTCAACCTCACTCCATCATTTTAAACATACGTATCGACCGGGGGGGGGGGGGTGCGGGGGGGATACACCGAGTGATTTTCTCAGCTTCACCTCACCATGTTGTTCATACGTATCGACCGGGTGGGTGTTGGGGGGTGTTGGGGGGTGCGGGGGGATACACCGAGTGATTTTTGCATCCCATTTCCAATGCATTCTGTGTGTATCGACCGGGCTGGAGGCGTCGGCTCATCCAACTATGACCGGGGCTTTAGACGCACATAGTGATTCTAAAGTAATGCGCTTTCTCTCTTGAGTCTCACACGTTTTCTGCGGCGTCCAACGCTTCCTTTTGGGTCTCACACACTTCCTACGGCGCGATCTCCCTCGGGTCTCACACATTTTATGCGGCGCCTCTCGCACTCCCACTTGGGTCCCGCACACTTTCTACGGCGACCGGCGCACTCCGCACTTGGTTCCCGCACACTTTCTACGGCGGCCGGCGCACTCTCACTCGGGTTCCGCACACTTTCTACGGCGTCCGGCGCACTCTCACTCGGGTCCCGCACACTTTCTACGGCGTCCGGCGCACTCTCACTCGGGTCCCGCACACTTTCTACGGCGTCCGGCGCACTCTCACTGGGGTCCCGCACACACTTTATACGGCGTCCGGCGCACTCTGACTCGGGTCCCGCACACTTTCTACGGCGTCCGGTGCACTCTCACTCGGGTTTCGCACCCTTTCTACGGCGTCCGGCGCACTCCCACTTTGGTCCCGCACACTTTATACGGCGTCCGGCGCACTCTCACTCGGGTACCGCACACTTTCTACGGCGTCCGGCGCACTCTCACTCGGGTTCGCACCCTTTCTACGGCGTCCGGCGCACTCTCACTCGGGTCCCGCACACTTTCTACGGCGTCCGGCGCACTCTCACTCGGGTCCCGCACACTTTCTACGGCGTCCGGCGCACTCTCACTCGGGTCCCGCACACTTTCTACGGCGTCCGGCGCATTCTCACTGGGGTCCCGCACACACTTTATACGGCGTCCGGCACACTCTCACTCGGGTCCCGCACACTTTCTACGGCGTCCGGTGCACTCTCACTCGGGTTTCGCACCCTTTCTACGGCGTCCGGCGCACTCTCACTCGGGTCCCGCACACTTTCTACGGCGTCCAGCGCACTCACTCGGGTCCCGCACACTTTCTACGGCGTCCGGCGCACTCTCACTCGGGTCCCGCACACTTTCTACGGCGTCCGGCGCCCTCCCACTTGGATCACGCACACATTATACGGCGTCCTGCGCACTCCCACTTGGGTCCCGCACACTTTCTACGGCGGCCGGCGCACTCTCACTCGGGTTCCGCACACTTTCTACAGCGACCGGCGCACTCCCACTTTGGTCCCGCACACTTTATATGGCGTCCGGCGCACTCTCACTCGGGTCCAGCACACTTTCTACGGCGTCCGGCGCACTCTCACTCGGTTTCGCACACTTTCTACGGCGTCCGGCGCACTCTCACTCGGGTCCCGCACACTTTCTACGGCGTCCGGCGCACTCTCACTCGGGTCCCGCACACTTTCTACGGCGTCCGGCGCCCTCCCACTTGGGTCCCGCACACATTATACGGCGTCCTGCGCACTCTCACTCGGGTCCCGCACCCTTTCTGCGGCGTCCGGCGCACTCTCACTCGGGTCCCGCACACTTTCTACGGCGTCCGGCGCATTCTCAGTCGGGTCCCGCACACTTTCTACGGCGTCCGGCGCACTCTCACTCGGGTCCCGCACACTTTCTACGGCGTCCGGCGCCCTCCCACTTGGGTCCCGCACACTTTATACGGCGTCCGGCGCACTCTCACTCGGGTCCCGCACACTTTCTACGGCGTCCGGCGCAATCTGACTCGGGTCCCGCACACTTTCTACGGCGTCCGGCGCACTCTCACTCGGGTCCCGCACACTTTCTACGGCGTCCGGCGCACTCTCACTCGGGTCCCGCACACTTTCTACGGCGTCCGGCGCCCTCCCACTTGGATCCCGCACACATTATACGGCGTCCTGCGCACTCTCACTCGGGTCCCGCACACTTTCTACGGCGTCCGGCGCACTCTTACTCGGGTGCCGCACCCTTTCTTCTGCGCCCAGCGCACTCTCACTCGGGTCCCGCACACTTTCTACGGCGCCCGGCGCTGCTCGCAGGTCCCGCGCACTTTCTACAGCGTCCTGCGCACTCCCACTTGGGTCCCGCACACTTCTTACGGCGTCCGGCGCACTCTCACTCGGGTCCCGCACACTTTCTACGGCGTCCGGCGCAATCTGACTCGGGTCCCGCACACTTTCTACGGCGTCCGGCGCACTCTCACTCGGGTCCCGCACACTTTCTACGGCGTCCAGCGCACTCACTCGGGTCCCGCACACTTTCTACGGCGTCCGGCGCACTCTCACTCGGGTCCCGCACACTTTCTACGGCGTCCGGCGCCCTCCCACTTGGATCACGCACACATTATACGGCGTCCTGCGCACTCCGCAGGTCCCGCACACTTTCTACGGCGGCCGGCGCACTCTCACTCGGGTTCCCCACACTTTCTCCGGCGACCGGCGCCCTCCCACTTTGGTCCCGCACACTTTATACGGCGTCCGGCGCACTCTCACTCGGGTCCCGCACACTTTCTACGGCGTCCGGCGCACTCTCACTCGGTTTCGCACACTTTCTACGGCGTCCGGCGCACTCTCACTCGGGTCCCGCACACTTTCTACGGCGTCCGGCGCACTCTCACTCGGGTCCCGCACACTTTCTACGGCGTCCGGCGCCCTCCCACTTGGGTCCCGCACACATTATACGGCGTCCTGCGCACTCTCACTCGGGTCCCGCACCTTTTCTGCGGCGTCCGGCGCACTCTCACTCGGGTCCCGCACACTTTCTACGGCGTCCGGCGCATTCTCAGTCGGGTCCCGCACACTTTCTACGGCGTCCGGCGCACTCTCACTCGGGTCCCGCACACTTTCTACGGCGTCCGGCGCCCTCCCATGGGTCCCGCACACTTTATACGGCGTCCGGCGCACTCTCACTCGGGTCCCGCACACTTTCTACGGCGTCCGGCGCAATCTGACTCGGGTCCCGCACACTTTCTACGGCGTCCGGCGCACTCTCACTCGGGTCCCGCACACTTTCTACGGCGTCCGGCGCACTCTCACTCGGGTCCGCACACTTTCTACGGCGTCCGGCGCCCTCCCTGGATCCCGCACACATTATACGGCGTCCTGCGCACTCTCACTCGGGTCCCGCACACTTTCTACGGCGTCCGGCGCACTCTTACTCGGGTCCCGCACACTTTCTACTGCGTCCAGCGCACTCTCACTCGGGTCCCGCACACTTTCTACGGCGCCCGGCGCTCCCCGCAGGTCCCGCGCACTTTCTACAGCGTCCTGCGCACTCCCACATGGGTCCCGCACACTTCTTACGGCGTTCAGCGCACTTCCACTTGGGTCCGGCACACTTCCTACGGCGTTCAGCGCGCTCCCACTTGGGTCCCGCACACTTCTTACGGCGTCCGGCGCACTCTCACTCGGGTCCCGCACACTTTCTACGGCGTCCGGCGCAATCTGACTCGGGTCCCGCACACTTTCTACGGCGTCCGGCGCACTCTCACTCGGGTCCCGCACACATTATACGGCGTCCTGCGCACTCTCACTCGGGTCCCGCACACTTTCTACGGCGTCCGGCGCACTCTTACTCGGGTCCCGCACACTTTCTACTGCGTCCAGCGCACTCTCACTCGGGTCCCGCACACTTTCTACGGCGCCCGGCTGCTCCTACTTGGGTCCCGCGCACTTTCTACAGCGTCCTGCGCACTCCCACTTGGGTCCCGCACACTTCTTACGGCGTCCGGCGCACTCTCACTCGGGTCCCGCACACTTTCTACGGCGTCCGGCGCAATCTGGCTCGGGTCCCGCACACTTTCTACGGCGTCCGGCGCACTCTCACTCGGGTCCCGCCCACTTTCTACGGCGTCCAGCGCACTCACTCGGGTCCCGCACACTTTCTACGGCGTCCGGCGCACTCTCACTCGGGTCCCGCACACTTTCTACGGCGTCCGGCGCCCTCCCACTTGGATCACGCACATTATACGGCGTCCTGCGCACTCCCACTTGGGTCCCGCACACTTTCTACGGCGGCCGGCGCACTCTCACTCGGGTTCCGCACACTTTCTACGGCGACCGGCGCACTCCCACTTTGGTCCCGCACACTTTATACGGCGTCCGGCGCACTCTCACTCGGGTCCCGCACACTTTCTACGGCGTCCGGCGCACTCTCACTCGGTTTCGCACACTTTCTACGGCGTCCGGCGCACTCTCACTCGGGTCCCGCACACTTTCTACGGCGTCCGGCGCACTCTCACTCGGGTCCCGCACACTTTCTACGGCGTCCGGCGCCCTCCCACTTGGGTCCCGCACACATTATACGGCGTCCTGCGCACTCTCACTCGGGTCCCGCACCTTTTCTGCGGCGTCCGGCGCACTCTCACTCGGGTCCCGCACACTTTCTACGGCGTCCGGCGCATTCTCAGTCGGGTCCCGCACACTTTCTACGGCGTCCGGCGCACTCTCACTCGGGTCCCGCACACTTTCTACGGCGTCCGGCGCCCTCCCACTTGGGTCCCGCACACTTTATACGGCGTCCGGCGCACTCTCACTCGGGTCCCGCACACTTTCTACGGCGTCCGGCGCAATCTGACTCGGGTCCCGCACACTTTCTACGGCGTCCGGCGCACTCTCACTCGGGTCCCGCACACTTTCTACGGCGTCCGGCGCACTCTCACTCGGGTCCCGCACACTTTCTACGGCGTCCGGCGCCCTCCCACTTGGGTCCCGCACACATTATACGGCGTCCTGCGCACTCTCACTCGGGTCCCGCACACTTTCTATGGCGTCCGGCGCACTCTTACTCGGGTCCCGCACACTTTCTACGGCGTCCAGCGCACTCTCACTCGGGTCCCGCACACTTTCTACGGCGTCCGGCGCGCTCCCACTTGGGTCCCGCGCACTTTCTACAGCGTCCTGCGCACTCCCACTTGGGTCCCGCACACTTCTTACGGCGTTCAGCGCACTTCCACTTGGGTCCCGCACACTTCCTACGGCGTTCAGCGCGCTCCCACTTGGGTCCCGCACACTTTATACGGCGTCCTGCGCACTCCCACTTGGATCCCGCACACTTTATACGGCGTCCGGCGCACTCCCACTCGGGTCCCGCACACTTTCTACGGCGTTCTGCGCACGCCCATTTGGGTCCCGCACGCTTTCTACGGCGTCCGGCGCACTCCCACTTTGGTCCCGCACGCTTTCTACGGCGTCCGACGCTCTCTCATTTGGGTCCCACACACTTACTACGGCGTTCTGCGCACACCCATTTGGGTCCCGCACACTTTATACGGCGTCCGGCGCACTCCCACTTGGATCCCGCACACTTTCTACGGCGTTCGGCGCACTTCCACTTGGGTCGCGCATACTTTATACGGCGTCCTGCGCACTCTCACTCGGGTCCCGCACACTTTCTACGGCGTCCGGCGCACTCTTACTCGGGTCCCGCACACTTTCTACTGCGTCCAGCGCACTCTCACTCGGGTCCCGCACACTTTCTACGGCGCCCGGCGCGCTCCCACTTGGGTCCCGCGCACTTTCTACAGCGTCCTGCGCACTCCCACTTGGGTCCCGCACACTTCTTTCGGCGTCCGGCGCACCCTCACTCGGGTCCCGCACACTTTCTACGGCGTCCGGCGCAATCTGACTCGGGTCCCGCACACTTTCTACGGCGTCCGGCGCACTCTCACTCGGGTCCCGCACACTTTCTACGGCGTCCAGCGCACTCAATCGGGTCCCGCACACTTTCTACGGCGTCCGGCGCACTCTCACTCGGGTCCCGCACACTTTCTACGGCGTCCGGCGCCCTCCCACTTGGATCACGCACACATTATACGGCGTCCTGCGCACTCCCACTTGGGTCCCGCACACTTTCTACGGCGGCCGGCGCACTCTCACTCGGGTTCCGCACACTTTCTACGGCGACCGGCGCACTCCCACTTTGGTCCCGCACACTTTATACGGCGTCCGGCGCACTCTCACTCGGGTCCCGCACACTTTCTACGGCGTCCGGCGCACTCTCACTCGGGTTCGCACACTTTCTACGGCGTCCGGCGCACTCTCACTCGGGTCCCGCACACTTTCTACGGCGTCCGGCGCATTCTCACTCGGGTCCCGCACACTTTCTACGGCGTCCGGCGCCCTCCCACTTGGGTCCCGCACACATAACACGGCGTCCTGCGCACTCTCACTCGGGTCCCCCACCCTTTCTGTGGCGTCCGGCGCACTCTCACTCGGGTCCCGCACACTTTCTACGGCGTCCGGCGCATTCTCAGTCGGGTCCCGCACACTTTCTACGGCGTCCGGCGCACTCTCACTCGGGTCCCGCACACTTCCAACGGCGTCCGGCGCCCTCACATCAGGGTCCCGCACACTTTATACGGCGTCCGGCGCACTCTCACTCGGGTCCCGCACACTTTCTACGGCGCCCGGCGCAATCTGACTCGGGTCCCGCACACTTTCTACGGCGTCCGGCGCACTCTCACTCGGGTCCCGCACACTTTCTACGGCGTCCGGCGCACTCTCACTCGGGTCCCGCACACTTTCTACGGCGTCCGGCGCCCTCCCACTTGGATCCCGCACACATTATACGGCGTCCTGCGCACTCTCACTCGGGTCCCGCACACTTTCTACGGCGTCCGGCGCACTCTTACTCGGGTCCCGCACACTTTCTACTGCGTCCAGCGCACTCTCACTCGGGTCCCGCACACTTTCTACGGCGCCCGGCGCGCTCCCACTTGGGTCCCGCGCACTTTCTACAGCGTCCTGCGCACTCCCACTTGGGTCCCGCACACTTCTTACGGCGTTCAGCGCACTTCCACTTGGGTCCCGCACACTTCCTACGGCGTTCAGCGCGCTCCCACTTGGGTCCCGCACACTTTATACGGCGTCCTGCGCACTCCCACTTGGATCCCGCACACTTTATACGGCGTCCGGCGCACTCCCACTCGGGTCCCGCACACTTTCTACGGCGTTCTGCGCACGCCCATTTGGGTCCCGCACGCTTTCTACGGCGTCCGGCGCACTCCCACTTTGGTCCCGCACGCTTTCTACGGCGTCCGACGCTCTCTCATTTGGGTCCCACACACTTACTACGGCGTTCTGCGCACACCCATTTGGGTCCCGCACACTTTATACGGCGTCCGGCGCACTCCCACTTGGATCCCGCACACTTTCTACGGCGTTCGGCGCACTTCCACTTGGGTCGCGCATACTTTATACGGCGTCCTGCGCACTCTCACTCGGGTCCCGCACACTTTTTATGGCGTCCGGCACACTCTCACTCGGGTCCTGCACACTTTCTGCGGCGTCCGGCGCACTCTCACTCGGGTCCCGCACACTTTATACGGCGTCCTGCGCACTCCCACTTGGATCCCGCACACTTTCTACGGCGTCCTGCGCACTCCCACTTGAAACCCGCCCACTTCCTACGGCGCCCTGCGCTCTCACACTTGGATCCCGCACACTTTCTACGGCGTCCAGCGCTCTACCACTTGGATCCCGCACACTTTCAATAGCGTTCGGCGCTCTCCCATTTGGATCCCGCACACTTTCTCTGGCGTCCGGCGCTCTCCCACTTGGGTCCCGCACACATTCTACGGCGTCTAGCGCACTACCATTTGGGTCCCGTACATTTTCTACGGCGCCCTGCGCACTCCCACTTGGGTCCTGCGAACTTTCTATGGCGTTCGGCGCACTCCCACTTGGGTCCCGCACACATCCTATGGCGTCTGGCGCACTACAATTCGGGTCCCGTACCCTTCCTATGATGTACTGCGCATCACTCCTAAGGTCCTGCACCCTTACCCTGACGTCCTGCACACTTTCTGAGCCCATCCCCGTTAGGGTGCCCGCCTTGAAAGGCAAGCCGAATAAACGGTCAAACAAACACACAGAGAAACGCACACATACATACATACACACACACACGCACACACAAATTTACCAAAATATATATAGTAGGATTGTGGTCATTCTTCATACAGTGCATCCATGACACCTTTTCAGGAGTTCTAAAATCTGTTCCCTGATTTACCCTATATAAGAGAGACAGGCTAAAATAAATCATAGGCGATTCATCCGCGATACGTGTACAGGCTATAAAATGGCGAAATTCACATGGTTCCTACGCGTGCTGGTGCGGAGCGGAGGTTAGAGACAGTGAGAGAGCGGAGGGCAGACGGAGGCCGAGGCGTCGCGCGCGCCGCTCGCGCCTCGAATGATGTGAATTACGACGTTTTATAGAGGGTACTTCCCAATGAAAAGTGCATGCGTAGATCAAAGAAGGTAGAATGTGTGTTCTGTCCATCCACCTCTCTGATTGTTCTCATACACGAAAATTTGTAACTCATACACGAGTCATAGTAAAAGGAAAAAGAGCGGTCAGAGAAGACTGATCTGCTTGGACCAGAAGTTTCTAATGATGCTTTCATTGCGTTCAGTAATGAGCTTCTGTCGTGTTTAGTTCAAATGTTTTCTCCTTTGTGAGTATATGTATGCATTCAAAAGCTCTTTTCCTCTTCTAAGAAATCTGTGCATCACTTTTCGAACAACCAAAACTATTCGTTTTCCGACAACTTGAAAGAGGGAACAAATCCATTCTCGACAGCAGCCGTGCCTATTTCGCCTTTTCGTAGGCTCTGAGGAATGACGAAAAAATACAGAAATCGTTTCTTTATTGTATTTCTGACGAGTGCGTCGCTCGGAAAACGCTAGCCCAGCGATGGAATCCTTTCCGTCTGCTAGAAAAAGGCTAAAGAAATACAAAATCTAGCCATAAAGAGAGAAGTTGAAAGGAATTAGATATTATATTTGGTGAAATTTCAGGAGGGTCCGCGGATCCGTGAAACTCCTGTGATCCTGCAGTAGTAGTAGATTCGCGGCGCCGAGAGTGATTTTCGCGGAAGGTTCGCGAGGACTGCCAAGTGAGTGCCCCAAACCTGCCGAGTCGTCACCTGATATGCTACGACTCGATAGGTTCGCGACGAATCCTATCACACCGGCTCGTGTGCCGCGCCATCGATCACGCAAACCATGTGCTACAGTTGTGTTTGTCTCTAGGGCTTGTGAGCTATTTTTATCACAAAGCCAACTGTAGCCTGTGGTTTGCCGTTCATGAATCTGAGCCCAATGCATGGCGTCACGAGCGAGCGTGACGCAGGCGGTAAGAAGCTAGACAGGCGATTGTCTTCAACTGCGAACCGGAATTTCACTCCGATATAAATAGTACACTTTTTTTGAAATGCAAAATGGCAGAAAAAGCCAGAACTAAAAAGGGCGAGAACTAACGTATTTTTCAACCAAAAAGAGAGAGTAAAAAAAATACGGCCTACCACAATTTATCGATCACATTACATTTATAAACAGTCGCTCATACTGCAAATGCACAAATCAATTCGTCTCCAACGTTTGCGCTCATTTTCACGATTGGCATTTCTGAGGTTTGGCGCATCAAAATTACTCTCGAAATACTTCAACTGCAATGAAAGGGCTGCAGGCGTAGGCCATCACGGGGTGGGGTTAAAGTTCTTGCACTCATGTAATGCTCCGTAAAAACGGCAGATTTGGAAACGAAAACTGATAATTTTCACAATGTTTTATTGGAACCTATAGCAACCGTGCACAAATATTAGAATCCAAAATGACCTCCTTTCCTTTAGGAGAAAGCTAAAAATGTACTTGTGAATGATTAGGTGGCCACACGCAAGTAGTCGCAGTCGGTAGAGTCTCAAATCTCTGCGAAAGGACCTCAATTTTGAGAACGTTGGGTACATACTCGCCCTTGACTCCAACAGCGACCACGCAAAGTGATTCATGGGATCCAGGCCTGCACTATAGAGCAGCCGTTCTCCGAGGAGATTATACTTGTGAAGTCGTTCTTGTCCATACCATGTGGGACCTTTTCCAGGCTTAATAGCGTCGAGTCCTCCTGATAAGTAGATTCACCATTTCCGAAGTCAGACCTGAGAAATGGAACTTTTCTTGGTCTGGGACGCCTTTCAGGTAGTCTCAAGTTTAGGCTTTGATGCGATTCTCCATCCACGCAATTGTAACAATTTTCGCCTCGGCAGTGATGGTGTTAAAAAGGCCATATACGATTTTCCATATTTAAAGGCATTTTTCACGATGAAAAAGTTGCCCGTTTTCCGTAGGAACGTGAGCTTTGAGTCCCTCTACGAACAGTAAGGACGGAAGAACGATGAAAACCAGCCAGAAAGTGGGTGAAAATCTCGTGGCCCTGCCCACCCATTGGGCCACCCTGCCCACTACTTATAACAGTTGTCCTGCGTTTGTTTCATCTTAAGATCCGGCACCGAATTTCCGAATATTCTTTATATCGAGGATTCTAACATCCAAGCATGTGCATTAGACCATCTTATTCTTAAGAATTCTGGGTGCACGAAACAGGGAACAAAGAAGTCACTTACCTCAGATTTTTGAATTTGGAAACAAAATGCGACATTTGATTCGATGTTTTGTCCGCAGTGCACAAAACACCCTAACATGCGTGAATAAATATTTAATAGGTTTTTCCAAACAGTTTTTTCTCTGATATTCGAGAGTTTTATGGGGACTCTTCCCTATTATAATTTACTTCGCGAACTTGCCCACTACAAAACATACAGTTGACCGCAATGTTAATAGGACATGGTGCGGTTGCGGACTCGCACTAAAACTATGGTAGAATCTGGCACTTTGCCAGATTTCGTCGTCGATCAGCGCCACAGCTGATATTCTCGTGAGCAGAGAGACGACGGTTGGCGCCGATCGATGACGAAATCTGGCAAAGTGCCAGATTCTATCGTATTTTAGTGCGAGTCCGCAACCGCACCATGTCCTATTAACATTGCGGTCAACTGTAGAAAATTGGAATACGGTTTTTATTGTGAACACTGCTTTTAAAGGCAACGTGCGCGCAGGAAATCATTTCTAATTTTCGGTGTACAATCAAAACATTCGAGCTAGCTGACATCACCCGCGAAACTCGAGGCTCTGAAAATGCGCATCGTAAAGGCAGTGTTCACGATGAGCAAGTTGCCCGTTTTTCGGCTAAAACGTAAGCTTTGTTTCCCTCTAAGAAGATTAAGAACGGAAGTGCGACGAAAAACGGTCGGGAAGTGTGAAAATCTCGTGGGCCAGCCGACCCATTGAGCCACCCCGCCCACGTCTTATAACAGTTGATCTGCGTTCGTGTTACCGTAGGTACAGGCACCGAATTTTTGAATATTCTTCATCGCGAAAGGTTCTAACGTCCCAGCATGTACATTGACTTCTCCTATTTTTGAAGGTTTTTTTGGTACAGGAAACAGAAAGCGAATAGACTTACCTAAGAGATTTGAAGCGCGAAACCATTTCCCCGACGTCAGGTTCGATGCGTTGTCCGTATTCTCCCGAAACACACAAACAGGCATAATGAATGTTTTTCAGAGATTTTTCTAAATAGTTTTTCTCCGGTATTTGAGTGTTCTGTGGAGGCTTTCCCCTATTAACATGCCCTTAGCCGACTTACCTACCCAAAAACATCGGAAACTATAATACTGCCTTTGAAAGTTTTGGCCACCTGAGACCTTATGTGGGGTCGATCACTAAAGCACTTTTTCATTTATGTTGCTGCGGCCGTCAGACAACATGGAAAACATTTATGGCACAAACTCCAAATAAGGAGAATCTTCAAAAACCAAAGTGACCAGGCCTCCGAATGCAGAAACACTTCAACAACGATTTTGGCGCGAAATTCAAACCCATTATGACAGTGTACTCAAAAAGAATTTTCGTTGCAAGTGAAGGTTCTTCGAGGTTCTTTCCGCATTTTCGTTTACTAGGGAGACCAAGCTATACGAAAACATGAGAAAGTATTATCCTTCATTTCCCAGCTGCTCGCAGTCGTACCTTTGAAGGCAGTGTTCATTATGAAAAAGGTGCTTCAGTTTCCACTAGGATTGGGTAGTGGAAGGGCATACTGTGTTGTTAACATCGAAAGAACGCATGAAAACGAGCCAGGAAGAGCCCCAAACAAGCTCGAAATTGCCACTTTGAGCGCAAGGCAAACCCCAAAAGCGCAATGCCCGCCCGCCGACATAATGAATGAAAACTCGAACTCGTGGGATGAGCGATGGTTTCCGATCAACATCCCCGTTCTTCCCTTCATTCTCAAACTCTCTCTTTACTCAGGTCAGCTCGCATACTTCAGCTGCAAAAGACGGAAGTTACAAGCCTCGGACAACTCGTCCACCATGCTTCCCTAGCTCAATTTTTGAGGCACCAAAACTCCGTTCCCAGAAGGTCTTGTGCGATTCAAGAGACATCATTGGAATCAGCATGGAACTGATTTCATGATAGGCGGAGGAGCAGAAAAACGATTTTTATCGTGAACAAAACCTTTCAAGGCAGCAGACAAGCCTAAAAATGGTATAGATTTTATGTCATGAATCGAAGGTTTGAAGCTAGTGGTATGGGAAACGACAAAAACTGCGTGCAAATACAGGACGCAGTTTTTTTCGGTGTTCGTGCCACACGACTGCAGCTAGGAACCTATTTGCCTTCATTTACACTTATCATCCATTGGCACTCGAAACTGTATTAAGACATCTCGCCCAGATACCTAACTGTGATCGGAGTCGGAGGACAGTAGCGGTCAAAAGTGTAGGACCACTTAGAAAAACTGGCAGTAAATAAGAACGAGGTGGATTGGTAATTTGCAACTTACAAGGGAACCACAATAGGTCATAGTGACCATTCCAAATGAAATGTACTTTTCTTGAACCATTTTCGGACAAAAAGTCCGAATATGCCCATCGCAGCTGCCTAGACCCACTCTGAAAAAAGTTATAGGCATTTTTTCTCTGATTTTCGTACTTATTGTACCCTCCAAAAAGCGCATTATTCTTGGGAAAATTCGGAAACGGACCTCATATTCGTGTTCAGCGCCCAAAACTACCCCACTAAGCGAAGTTAGGTTGAAGGAACATTCTCCAAACTTTGCGCAGAGTAACAGCGTTTTGGACTTGTACGGATTTTCGGTTGAGCGTTGATGTATACCAATTAGAGGGCTCTCGAAGCGTTTTAGAAAAATATTCCAGATTTGATTACAATTTCGCTCTGGGGGGTTATTTGGGATGTTGATCACGAATCCGAGGTTCATTTATCGATTTTCCGAAGTTTTCGACTGTATTCGTTCACAGATTCCAATCGGGAGAGAATTTGATGGCAAATCGCGACTTTTGAAGATTTCCGGAGTGCTTCTATAGAATATGCTCAAGTTATTTCTCCGGGGGTTATTTGGAGTGCTGAACACGAATCTGATGTCGGTTTATCGATTTTCGGCAGCTCACGGTAGATTACGGTGGGTATACGGTAGTTTGGTCAAAGTCTCAGATTTGTCTCAAAGTTTGTTTCTATGTGGGGGTTATTTGTGGTGCTGAATACGAGCTTGATGTCCATTTGTCGATTATCGGAATATTTAGGTAAGTTTTGCCTCCTAGGTGGCATATTACCTACCGTAACCTACAGTAAACCCTAAAATTTGGGCAAGCCTACCCCAGATTCGTGTTCAGCACCCCAGACTACCCCTACATATATGTTTATAGCAAATCAGAAGAAAAATTTAAAAACACCATAAAAATTGCATGGGGGGTACCCTTACCTTGCCGCGAAGCTTTAAAAAACGCTCATAACTTTTTTCAGAGTGGGTCTAGGCAGCTGCGATGGGCATATTCGGACTTTTCGTCCGAAAATGGTTCTAGAAAAGTACATTTCATTTGGACTGGTCACTGTGATTTATTGTGGTTCCCTTGTTAGCAGCAATACTCTTTTGACATAGGTCGATCTTTCTGCGGAGTAGATCAAACCTGCGATCATACATGTTTGATCTACACCAGCATATCGACTTTTGGTCGTTGCCTCGGCATTTTCGACTGATTAATCCGGCCACTATAACATCACGTTGAGGAGCTTTGTATACAAGTTTTAGGGTAAATTTTGTGACTCTGATTATTTTTAAGTAGTTTATACCATGGTCAGAGCAAAGCGACTTCATCTGAGCCTTAAGAATGCTGTAATTCGAATGGTCTCCGCCGGCATGTCACACTGGGAAGTTGCAAGCAACCTAGGAATTTCAAAATTGGCAGTTACCAATTTAATGCATTGCTTTGCCGCCAGGGGAACTGCGGAAACCCCCAAAGTTCCTGGAAGACCAAAAAAGACGACTTCTCGTGAAGACTCCATTCTGACACGGATGAGCAAGAGCGACCCTCACCTCAACGCTGCTGAAATTCAGAAGGAACTCTCCACCTCCCATGACTTGGACGTGAGTGTATCGACAGTACAACGTCGCCTGAAAGCTGTGCGACTGAACGGACGCAGACCAGCGAAGAAACCACAGATATCTGCGAAGAACCGCATAGCTCGAATTTCGTTTGCGAAGCGCCACCTTAAAGGCAGTGGTCGCGATGAAAAACGTCATCGAAAAAACTACAAAAATCAGCTTAGATCGAAAACAGCTGAAAAACTAGGAAGGTAGCGCGGTGAAAAACGGCCTAGAATTAGAGTTTCTAGGGCCTAAAGAAACCAGTTCGTGCACACGTGCACAGCGATGACGAAAAAGATCGCAGTCTCACGCCGAGCAGTCAAAAATCATCGACATTCAGAGGACGAATTAAATGCAAATTTAACGAATAAAAACAGTTCAACAATGAAAGCATCACTTCAGTCAATGTTCTTGACTAGATAAGTACATAAATTCGAAGGTTCATTAATTGAAATTCAATTTCAAGCCAGCTGATGTTCTTGATATAAGAGGTCATCGATGCCGATGATGTGGAGTGGGCTCGTCCACCATCAAAAGACAAGAAAGTTCAGGCTTCAAATTTGGCCCAAAACTGTGGTTTTTCCGCGAATTTTTCTTATAGGTCCTACTACTCGAGACCCAGAAAAGGGTTTAAAGATAAAAAGACGACAAGCATATTTGAGCGCGACCACTGCCTTTAACTGGACTTCCGAGGAGTGGGGAAAAGTCGTCTTCTCAGACGAATCAAAGTTCATGATGTTTGGAACTGATTGACTGGGCTATGTGAGACGCCCTTCTGGCAGTAGGTACTCGCCAAAGTACCAGGTTCCCTACGGTGAAACACGGTGGCGGTGCCGTCATGATGTGGGGATGCTTTTCCGCCTCCGGCGTTAGACCCCTTCACTTCATTGAAGGCAAAATGGATGCAGGAATGTATGAGAGCATTCTGCAGAGTGTTCTGCTTCCTTATGCCCGCGAGAAATTTGGTAATTCATGGGTTTTCCAGCAGGGTAATGACCCAAAACACACTTCAGGTCGCGTCAAGAACTGGTTTCAGACCAACAGAATTGATGTTCTCGAGTGGCCCTCGCAAAGTCCAGACCTGAATCGTATCGAGCACTTATGGGAGGAGATGAAGCGACGTCTGAGTAGAAAAACGGTGACTTCTAAGGCCGATAAAATTGCTCAGTTGAAGGAGGGGTGGCAGAAGATTTCGCCCGCTACGATTGAGAAATTTATTCAATCTATGCCAAAGCGATGTGAAGCCGTGATCAAGGCTAATGGGTACCCAACAAAGTACTAGTTGGTATCTTGTTAATTTGCAACTCTGATGTGTTTTTTGTTGAATTAAAGTTGTTAAACTATGCGTTTTATTTATTTATTTATTTATTTATTTATTTAATACGCTACATAAGGTAGACATGGAAAATAGGGCAGAATATACATAGACGAAAGGCAAAATGAAACATTACCACGCAAGAAAAATACTCGAAACTTTGCGTTTAAAAGATGGAAAAAAACGGGGCACATTCAAAAAGTTCAATTTCAAAGAGGCGAAAGCAGAGTCAGCTCTGCATGTGAAACTGTTCAATCGGAGGTTGGTTCTGGGAATCCCAAAAGAAATTTTCTCTGAATTTCCACGTGTCCTAGAGGCGTTGAATTTATAGAACTTCGATTTTCAATTCTCAATATCCCACTTAAGATTTTAAAGATCATACACACGTCGTTTTGCTTACGACGAGACTCGAGCGAGTGTAACGTCAGTTCTTGATTCCTCCTTGAAGGACCAGGAACTCTAGCATAGGAGAATCCGTTGAGTCTCAAAAAAACTTTACGAGTAAAATTTTCTTGTACTCTTTCCAACAGTTGGATGTCTCTCTTTTTGTACGGGCAAAATACCGAAGTTCCCGATTCTACTATTGGCCTAACGTACACCTGATACGCACGCGCTAAGACGCTTTTGTCACAAGTTGACAAGGCTTTGAAAATATGAAATGTGCGTACTGAGGCTTTACTACAGATTGCATGATAATGAGCTGAGAAATCAAGCTCATTGTCGTACTGAAAGCCCAAATCCTTAACATTGGAAACAGTTGTTAACGAGTGCCATCAAGCTCGTAAGTGACCGGAATACTGGAGTCTCCCATTCTCATGTGAACCTTTTTTTCAGGAGCGAGTGGTAAATCCCAAACTTGGACCAGTCCAGTATCCTTTCAAGAGCGGCCTGAACATTTTCGACATCACCGACCGACTCTATCTTGTTATATATCTTAAAATCGTCGGCAAATTGTTTGCAAATCACTCCAGTCTCTTCCAAAAACAGGGGAAGCTCAGCTGTGTAGATCGCGAACAAAATGGGTGATAAAACACCACCCTGTGGCACCCCGCTTCTAACCGATCTACTCGATGAAAAACTGGAACCCACTTTCACCTAGAAACTACAGTTGCGAAGATAGTTTTCCATCCACTTGCACCCTAATGGATGAAATTTTATTTCTCAAGTTTCAAAATGAGTTTGTAGTGGTCTACCCTGTCGAAAGCCTTCGAAAACCCCAAATAAATTACATCGCATGCCTTTCTCGACTCCAGGTACTCACTCCAATCATTAATACACTCCAGCAGATTGGTTTCAACCGACCTGCCTGCCACAAACCCATGTTGATTCTCGGGAATAATTGAATTTTTTTTCCACGTGGTCCACCATATGTTTTTTGAGGATCTTTTCAAAAGTTCTGCAAATCGACGTGATGCTTACTGGCCTATAGTTATCCACCACTTGTGACGGTTCTTTTTTCAACAAGGGAGTCACAAATGATTGCTTCCATCTTTGTGACACTTCCGAATACCAAAGTGACTGGTTGAAAAGATAAGCAAGAGGTCCAGAAATCACATGGGCAATGTTTCTCACAAAAAGCGTCGGTATAAAGTCCGGTGTAACAGACAAGGATTTTGGCAACTTTCTGAGAATGTTAAAAATCTCATCGCTTTCAAAAATGGGAAAGTACTCATTGGGTACTCGATTACAGGGCAGAAAAGAGGGGATACGTCACTGAACTCCCCGTAGACCTCGCAAAACTTGTCAGCCAGCAAATTAGCCTTATCTGTCTCCATGATAACGAAGTGGTCATCTTTTTTTAAACAAGGAATTTTATTCGATTTTCCAAGTTTTTTATTCAAAAATTTGTAGAAACCCTGCTGATTACTACTATTGATGGCTTTCTTCTCCAAATTCCGATTGTATTTAGAAAGTCGACGTTCAAAAAACAATGAAAAGCTACGGAATTTGTCCCAATCCAAGCGAGATTGAGCGCTAGCTGCCAATCTGAACAGACAGCTCCTATGGTCTGACATGTTTTGCAGATAAGGAGGAAGTACAGAACGAGTCGCGCATACGCGCTTAAATGGTTTAAAGATATCTAAGGCATTGCTCAAAATTTCCAAAAACAACTCGTTCTTCCCATCAAAGGAGGGCGCGCTCTCAAGAGAATCCCTCCAGCTAATAGAACAAAGGTAAATACAAAGATCTTCATAATTACATCGAGTGAAATCACGCACGAGCCTAACCAGATGATCCACATATGGACAATTAATAACAAAACTGACGCTGTTATGATCGCTGGTTCCCACGGGAGGACCAACAGTTACATTTCCCACGAGTGCATCATCATTAGAAAGGACCAGATCAAGGCAGTTCACACCTCTAGTAGGCTCCCTTACTAGTTGGTTAAAATCATGAGTAGTAATCGTGTTCACGAACGTAGAGGAACAGGGTGGCAAAGATTTTCTGAGATCATTCCAGTCTATTTCCGGATAGTTAAAATCACCAACTATTACTGATGGGTACTCGCAGCAAACAATATCACTGATAGTTTTCGACAGAACTTCATTTGAGGAAACCGGACAAGACGGAGCTCTGTACACAGCCACCATTCTTACCCTGTGATTTTCAAAGATAATATCGAAGCCCAAAATTTCGAACGCCTCTGGAACTGATTCGGAGATAACCTCCACAAGACAAAATTCGCTCCTCAAAAGGCAGATAATTCCACCCCCTTGTTTTCTCTTTCTATCACAACGCAAAATTTGATACTCGTTAGACAAAATACACAGTAACGACGACAGAGAGTGATCGGATTTGAGCCAGGTTTCAGAGAAGACATATAAATCGAAATTGTTACCTAATACAAAACTTATATAGTTCGCGGTTTTCGGGATTGAACGAACATTGGCATAGAAACAAGTTATGACTCCCTGTGGTGGCTCAACATCCGATCCCACTAGTTTAAAGACAACTGACTGTGCGACTGCAAGGATCCCCCCGAAGGATGGGCGCTGGAGTTAGGATTGACCGGTCCCCCACCACCCCAAGCGGAGTGTGAAGGTCCAGCTCTCCCACCCAGGTCCAAACCCCGAGAAGCCTGGTGAGCCTCCCTACTTCGTTTTCTCTCCGAAAATGGAAGAGACTCTCGAATGGAGACCCCTGTCAGGGAAAAACTCAAGACGGTCAGCCTTCTGCAGCGCGAATCTCTGCAATGATGAGCATGGTAAAATCACTTTGAGCTTCCTATTATACCCTTGCTTGGGCTTCCCTAGGCGGTAAACAGTAGCGGGTGTACATTCAACATTAAGGAAATGTAGAACATTGCAAGCACTCAAATAATCGTAATGGACTCGACGTCTAACAGGCCACGATTTACGCTCCGGCACACCAGATAAAATCAAAGATCTACGCCTCTCAACAATAATGGCAGCATTATCTTCGTCATCATATGATTTTTCTACGGACGTATTCAATGACTGAGTAGCAGGAGTAGAGACAGGATCAGCTGACTGAGAAATTAACGAGATAGCACGCTTCAGATCAGCATTTTCAGCAGACAAAACTTCAACTCTGGTTTCAAGATCCAAATTTCTTCTGACAAGAGATTCTAATTCATGCTGAGAGTCAAGCAAATGGATCAAGATATCTCTGACATGACCAGGAAATGTCTCGTCTTCTTTCAATCGATCAATGGCCACGGCAATTCCGCCACTTTCGGTCACCACAGGACAGCCTTGGGATGCATTTTTCTTCACAGCAGCACGAGTCATGACCATGGTTGAAAATTACAGCAGAAGTATAGGGATTACCGGCGATGAGGGGAGGCGAAAAGGGTACCAGAATTACGAGATTTGAGAGGTAAACTGACGATTGGGAGTCGATGTAGTAGAGCTCGCAACACACCGACCGCTTGGGGCGCCCACAGACCAGGACCTTTTCAATTCCTATGTGAAAGTGGTCGCACACCAAGTAATCCTTTTTCCTTCAAAAACTTCGCGATATATTAAGAAGGTACTTTGATAAAGTAAGTGCGTGGATTTCTTTGGATTTCGACGCCTCTCGCGAAATTTCAGCTCCGTAGCTTGTTTAGTAGCCGAGTTATTGAAAAAAAGTTAAGTGGTCCTACACTTTTGACCGCTACTATATGCATCCAAGGAAGCCGCGTGGGTAGGGCCTCTTTTACAACAATCTTTACGGCAGGATACGGATTAGAATAAATTGCTCTTCTAGAACATGAGAAACTGATGGTTTCAGTCTTCTGGCACTATATCAGTTCTTTACTACCCCCTATCTACCATTACCGGCTCCAAACTTTAACAAGGGTCGTCCTCCGAAAATTGGGTGATGGAGCAATGATTTTGCGCCGGCTGTTGAATCTTTGCGCTGAGTTTCTCATGACATTTGTTTTTTCCCGAGTTTCTATCCATTGTTTTCGTTGTTGTTGAGCACGTCGGCAACGACGTATAAATAAATAAATAAATAAATACTAAATAAATAAATAAATAAATAAATAAATAAATAAATAAATAAATAAATAAATAAATAAATAAAGAACGGCTGTTTTTGTTATCGGGTAAAATTGGACGAGTTTTGCCCGAGCGGTTGAAATAGCTAATATTAATAATAAAACGGTTGGAATAGCGAAGCCGATAGACTCTTACAGCCTTTACTAGAACGCTCACCTCGTTGGAAGCTTCAAAAACCGGCCGAAGTGACCGTATTCGTATATTGAGGGGGCGGGGTTGAAAGGTCATGGGCGTGGCTTAGAAAAATTTTGGATTCAAATTTAGTAGTTTTCACTCGTTTTTGACGCTTCCATCAGCGTGAGCTTTCTACTAGGGGCCATACGACCCAAGTAGTGTAGTTATCTCAACAACTTTTTCGAGCGTGTCTGCTGCCTTTAACATTTTGTCTTGCTATTTGCTCTACACGGTCGGGTTCGATCCTCGCTAACGTAAACCAAACCTACCATCAATCCAGGGTCCTTAACCCATTCACGACCACGCCTAATTTTGGGTGGCTGCACATTTGGACCGCGTGCAATATTGCGTCACCGTATACAGTGTCCCACCGGTGGGCCACTTTTGCTCAAATGGCACGCCACCGAAAAATCGATTTTCGTTTTTTTTGTTCAATGTACGGGTGTTGAAGTCATAATCATGATGCCAAAGTTTGAGCTTCCAAAACTCTTTCCTCTGAGAGAAACGGCCTCCTTAAATTTAAACTGTGTGGATAAGACCATTCTCAAAACCACGTGAGTTCGTTGAATTTTAGCGCATTGAAACAGTAATTTCCGTAGATTATCATAATAGACATTCTTCTCTTCTTCGGTTGACAGGAAATGCTTAGAGAAATGAAATTTTCAGATTTGCACTATTTTTGCGTTAGCTTCCCCCCTCGCTCTTGCGGTCTATCGCATTCCGACAGGAGTTTTTTTTGTAGTAAACGTTGTTAGCATTCTTTTTGGCATTTAGACGTAGAAAATGCTCCTCAATTTTTATATTGACTGGGAATGCTGATGGAAATGACTTTTTTTTAGATCTTCGCCAATTTTTTTCTCTGCCACCCACTCACCTCTCCGGTTCGGTGCCTTCTAGGGTTAGATTTTTCGTTAAAAACCTTCTTGAGCGTTTGTTTCTTTTACATTTGGACGTAGAAAATAGTTCTATTATTACATATTGGCTAGGAATGATTAGTTGAATAACTTTTTTTTCAGATTTTCACTCGTTTTCTGCTCTGGCACGTCCCCATTTTCTCTTCCACTCCTCTCCAAGGTAGTTTTCACCGAAGATGGAGCCCCGGCCATGGTTTACCAACCATAACCTAGCAGGACTTCCAAAATGGACCAAGCGTCTCTATATCGGTGATTTTTGTATGAAAAATTGCTGTGAATAATATACGGGCGAAACAAAAGCCGATTTTCAACGCGGGAATGGTGCGTAGTATCAGTAATCATATTTCTGTGATATATTAAATAGTGCTCTACGATCTGACCACTTTTAGAAGTAAGGATTGTTTTTCGAGTAATGAGAAAAAGTAAAAATTAGCCATTGATCGCTTGTAAAAATGCGATCTGTACTCATAATTGCGGCTTTCGACCTCGCTGCATTCAAAGGGTCAGAAGTATTGTAGTGGTGAAGCTGCCAGCGGACCACGAAGTTTATAGTCGACTCTCGAATAGGTTAATACATTGATCATAAGTAGGTTTAAAAATTCGTTCAAGCGGTGGAGAAATCGATTTTTAAAAACAGTGTCCCACCGGTGGGACACGCGGTCCGAAGTGGTAGTCAACGCGTGTCCCACCGGTGGGACACGCGGTCGTGAATGGGTTAAAGGCAGTGTCCACGATAAATTTCGTCCTCGGTTTTTGGCCAGAAATCGAAAATTCAGGGTCTCATTGCAGCACTGGGGCCGAAAGAACGAACGAAAACGGGCTCGAAAGAGCTCCATACGGCTCCGAAGTGCGATCGCGCTAGCCCTTCCGTTCGCGGTCGAGTTTTCCTAGGAACAGTTGTGTCCGCTTCTGCATTAGCATTGGAGCGCGAGCGCGCCTGAGCTTTAGCATTGCGCCCGCATTTGCACGCTGTCTACTTGAGGCCCATGCCCGCGCAACTGATCCAACGTTGAAATGTGGCTCTCAAGGAGAAGAGCTGATTTTGGATGTTTCGCAGCGTTTTTCATGATTCTTTCTTCACTGATGAAACAGTCAGACTCTAAGCCTTCGTTTTCTGGGGGAAATTCGAAAACGATTCTCATCGTGGACACTGCCTTCAATTAAAAACAGATTCTTGTAGAGAGAAGTAGGTACTCTTTGAAAAGTCGGTTAGCCCTTGCAAGCCATTATGTGCCTAAATAGGCACGAAAAGTGTTTAAGCCTCTGCGAAGGTGGCGTTGAATGCGCTGCGCATCCCAATCAGGATGCCTAGTCTTCATAGTGGTTACCCTTACCCAGAGGTTTGCCGCCGATGAATTCTTCAGAGATTTCAAGTCCAAGCTCAGTGACGAAATCTTAGGTTTCCATATAATTGCGAAGTAGACCCACCCCATATGACACTACAAAGTGCGAGCTCTCGATTCCTCCGAATAAGCAAGATATAGGGGGAAGCCACCCTGGAGCGCCCCTACCAGGAAGCCACTTTGTCACGCCCCTTTTACGGTTTTTAGAGCTCAACAGTGGCGAGATGAGCGGTGGATTTCGATCAATATCCCCTTCATTCATGAAATCTCGCTTTGTTCAGGTCGGCTCGCGTAACATCGGCATGGATCCTGAAGGGACTTTGCGTTCCCCATTCGAGGTTGGCGCAAACTGAACCCATGTTATATCATATGGCACCGAGTTTGCGCCAACCTTCAATAGTGAACGCAAAGTCTCTTCAGGATTTATGCCGACGTTACATTGTTTGAAAATGACGGAAGTTACAAGACTCATACAACTCGTCCACTATGTTTTCGCAGCTCAGTTTCTGAAGGGCCATAGCTCCGTTCTCAGGGGTTCTTGTACGATTCAAGAAACATCATTAGAATCATCGTAGGACCGTTTTCAAGATAGGCAGAAAATTAGGAAAACGGGTCTGAGGTTAGACTGTGCCTTTAAAGGCATAGAACATCCAGAAAATTATTTCTAAGTTTTTAAGCCCATGTTAGAAGAAGTCACAAGCTGATCACAAAGGTATCTCTGTAATCGCTCAAGACCTCCTATGAACAGGGGTGGTAGTAAACTGACCAGAACTGAGAGTTAAGAACCGTGATCATGTCACCGTAATCACGAGGTATGGAGTTGTGAAACCACGATGTAACCCTTGATGTAACTGGGAGGAGTCGCATGTTGTTAGCAAAACTAGCGCTCCCTCCGTGCATCGAACCCATTCGTTACATTCCAACAGCAGCGGGACATCGCACTACGCCAAAGTGACCTGTGTGAAGAGCATGCCAAATGTTTGACATTTGTAGTCATTGTACAGCCCCTGACAAAAGCTATGTAGTGCATGGAGAATGAACCGTTGCCTTGAGAACGGAAGCGGCGCGCCATCACACTGCTCTATGCGAACATGCTGGTGGAGGGGAGTGAAGTGCTTTATTAGGTTCATGACACACGTCCTCCAATAATGTCGCTCTTACCCATAACCTTATGTAGGTCAAATGCGGAAAAATCGCTCACTCCCTTGTCATTTAATCTCTGACAGTGCGTGACATAGGGCATTTCATAGACCCTTTTTATTTATAATGACAACATCAAAACTACCGTACTCCGCTCAGTGTTCACCACCATAATCTTGTGCCCTCTCGAAACACTGTATTCAAAAATGATTTTCGAATATGTCTCAAATATTTGTATGTACAAGGATACCATGTCCTCATTGATCGACGTGTACTGTGCTTATCTGGGCCAAATTCCGGTCCGCAATTGCGTCTTGACACGGTTTGCGGCCGCGCGCGCCCGAGTCATTCGAGTTTCCAGCGCCAAAGTCCACTCGATGTGGCTTTTTTATAGTTTTCTCCAATTTTATTGAGTTTCCAGTTTCTAAAACCTATCTAGAGTCAACAGATCGGCGGCTGCGGCGCTGAAAACTCTCCCGAATCGGAAGCGCGCGGCCGCAAAGCGTGGCGAGACGGGAGTGCGGACCCGAATTCGGCCCACGGAGCACAGGACATCAACGAGAGGAAAAGCTCGTCGCAATCGCGGGTAAGGCCCTAGTTATACATCGGCGATTCAGTGCCGCTGGTTTTTGCGGGACGTCTGCGATTGGTCAAACTTCGAAATTGACCAATAGCAGACATGCCGCGGAAGCCAGCGGCGGCGAATCGCTGGAGTATAACTAGGGCCTAACTGCAACAGGCAGCTTGAAGATAATCGAGTGGTCCCAGCACGAATACCAGTTGTGTGATCACGATTTCGCTTGCAGTACGTAGCGCGACAGCTGTTTTCCACAACTGCGGACCGGAAATTCTTCCCGATAATGACAGCATATGATTGGACCTTGTGTAGCGTATATGTAGCCCCACCGCAACGTAACTAACCGCAACGCGTCTCTGTTCACCCCATACCAAACTGAGCTCCGGCTGAAAAGAAAACTTGCTTTTGACAATGATTTATTGAGCAGACATGACAACAACGAATAGAGCGGCACGTTTATGAACACGGTCTCTCCCTCTTTCCTTTGAATAGCGCGGAAAGAGGTGTATCTGAACTTAGTGACCATATCGACCAGAGCCAGGGCACCTTATCGTTTACCTGAAAAACACGGCAGCATTAGGGATCATTTATACTTCCGCCGCCGAGCGGCGCGGCACAGTGCATTTCTTTAAGGGGTCGTTTATACTTCCGCCGCGGAGCGGCGCGGAAATAAGTGGGGCGGCGCGGCGCGTCGCGCCGCTTGAAAAATCGCGCCATCAGGAAGTATAATCGGGCTGCGTCGAATTTACGCGGCGACGTCGCACAACGACGTTAAACACAGCCTGGAGTAGCTCTGACATAACACAAGGCCGATTGTAATGAGTGATTTCTTGTGCGAAAAAAACATCTATAATTTTTCGTACCATAACACAGCACCCGAAGGCGGATAGAGTCTTCGAAAACGATTTCTCTCTAGAAAAATGGTTTCAAAAGCTAAAAAAAGAACTTTCCACAACCCAGCCTACTCTAAACAACGCCCAGGACCATTGAAGGATTTTTAGAGATGAATCAGAAGAACAAAGTTGAGAATGTGCATGAAATAATGGCAAAAGAAGCATACTATGTCAATGCGGATCGCACGCGGCCGCCGCGCCGCATGCTTTCCTCGGGCGGCGCGGCAGCACATAGGCGGCGGCCGCGTGCGTTACCGATGGAAGATATCAAGCAGAAAAACTCTAAACGCCTCGCGGCGCCGCCAGGCGGCGCCGCTTGATCGATATGGCTCTATTGCATTTCGCCGCGCCACTCGGCGGCGGAAGTATAAACGACGCCTAATATTGATCACGCGCCGCGGCATGATCAATATTATAGGGTTGCACTTCGTCGCACCGCTCGGCGGCGGAAGTATAAACGGCCCTTAGAGGAAGAATTCCTTCAACATGCAAACTTTATCCTGGCCAAGTGAATAGGGCTAATTGAAGAAAGCATCGGCTCGCACAGTGCATTATTATAACAGCTAAATTTGCACCAGTACCGCCTTTTAGCGACGCCATTTCCGAATGCGGCCTCTTCCTTGGAATAAACACATATAATGGGGGGAGGTGGTAGGGGGAAAAATTCTTTCCCATTTCTAAATTTGTTCCACAACTTTCGCAAATTTTCGAGCAGATGCAGTGTTCCGTAATGTCATTTAATGTATTGGAATCCTAAGTGGGCGAAATTCGTACGCATTCTTGACAGAGACTTGAAATTTTTCGACACAAGGGATTCTGTTATTGAATAAAACGAGAACGCCACCACCTTTTCTATATGCTCTGTCACATCTAAAGACGGAGAATTGTGAACCAGCAAAACCTAGAAGAGAACTCATTTCATTCTTCGAGCTCAACCATGATTCCGTTATGAAAATTAGGCCAAAGTTCTCATGCACAATAGTATGTAATAGGTGATCAATATTCTTGACCAGAGATCTAACATTAGACATCATGCACTTGATTTCGCCGCTCAGACTATCAGACCGAGGAGAGTTTAGAGGTTTCCCATCGGAGTCGGCTGAGATTGAGAAACAGAAGGAGGAGAATGTGACTGAACAGTACCGGAATTAATGGATTGACGTATAACAAAATCAGATGAGTTCAACGGATTGATATTGGAACGAATGTCACAGTGATCACCAGAAACTCGAGAATTGTTAGAAGTGGGACGCATGGTAAGACGCTCTGCACGTCTGCGGTCTCTCTCTTTTTTTGTTTGGGAGGCCCTTAGATAGACCCCCTTATGAGAGAAAAACCGCAGACGAGGAGCGCATCTCACAAGCGCCTTCTGAAAATTAGAAGATGGTAACACAACCTTCAGCAACCGTGACCTATGAGAATTAACTTGGCCCATACGAAATACTTCACGCCGAAGACATTGAACATCCAAAAAACTAATGATGGAATGAACACAGGAAAGACCATAGTTTGCCCTATCGATGGAATTGGAGGAGAGAGACTCAGGGACGCCGGAAATTACAATAGATTTTTCGAAATCAGGATCCTTAGAGACTGCGAGAGAAGCATGATCAGAATCAATCGGAACATTTGAAGTCAGAGGTTTACTCACTGACATAAGATCATCGATCCTTCCTTTTAGCACTCGGTTTTCTTCTCTGACAGCCTTGTTTTCCTCCATGACTGCTCGACATTGATTGACCATCTCCACCATTTGCTGTTTGGTATCGATCACGACCTTGATCAGCAGCTTCGCATACATCGGCACGTCATCAAGAGTACGAAGTACATCCAATCGATCAGAATATTCGACAGTTTGAGGCGAAGTTTCCAATCGGGAACGTTTCACAGGTACGGAAGATGACCGGCTGGGCGTGATAGACATATTAGAGTATCACTGGGCAGGAGATAGTAGGAAGTTGGTGACGACGAATCTGCAGTTAGGTTGGGATAGGAAGGCGAAGAGGGAGTTCAGACGTTGACAGTCGGAATCACAGGCATTGGCTTACTATCATGGCAGAAGTAGAAGCAGTCGACGCTTTAGATCAGATAGTCGAAAGAGACGAAACTTGACGAAAAAAGCTACGTTGACGGGAGAGCCACGTCGCACACCGACCGCACTGGGCGCACGCAGTGGTTCGAGTGGGGCTTTAATGTGGGGGATCCAGAGCTGCGAAGCAGTGTTAGTAGATCTAATAAATACTGAAGGCTATGGCTATTTTGTACCATTCACCTAAAACAACCAACAGGGTATCAAACCTGGTGAGACTCCGGTTGGAGCGCGATTTGAATGACCATTGGATTTCTAACGAATATTGGGATTGCTTACGAAAATATGTTTATTTTCGTTAGTCGTTAGTCGTTAGTCGCAACACCCAAAAAGCCCGTTAGTCGTTAAATTCGTTAGTCGTTAGTCGTAATTACGGACATCCCTGGTCGGCACAATACCGTTAGTACGCCGGCACAAAGGGATCGGCAGCACCTGTGCTGTAGCTGCTGGTAACAGCAGGATATGCTGGCAACGACCAGGAGCTCCTGTTGCTTGTGCTGGCGTACTAACGCTTTGTTTATCGTGGCACGCGTGCTATTGCCAGCCACTCTCTCCTAGTGTCTGCTGACACTCTTCCATTGAATTGTCTAATACGAATGAACATTGCAGCATCCCCTTGTACGACGGCGGCGGGTATATAAGGCGGCCAGCCTCGCTTAGGGGGCAGTTGGCCGTTTGAGGCCAGTCCGAGGAGGTGACCTTTTGTCACTGTTCGGAAATTAGTTTTTGGAACGCTGAGGGGACCATCCCCATAGCCCATCGCGAGGGAAGCCTCCTGGTTGCGGACCGCGGCGAGGATGTTCTCCTTGCTGCTAGCCGTGACAAGAATTATATCCAACACTGGTAAGGAGGGTGGCAGTCCAAATTCTGTCGATAATGAGCGTTAGTACGCCAGCATACGTTAGCAGGATATGCTGCCGCAACCAGCAGCTCCTGCACACAACGAGCGTTAGTATGCCAGGTTTGCCCTGGCGTACTAACGGTATTATGCCAACGTACTAAGCCCCGACTATCTGAGCGGCAGCAAGACTCCGTGGCCGTCCGCCACCGGGATAACAAAACCGTTCGGTTCCGACCAGGGTCTTTCAGGGCCTATTTCTATGGAAAGTTGAAGGTGAGAAGGAGATGGATCGCACCGCCGGATTCTTTCGATTGGCTTTTTTTGGTTTTAACTCAGCTCCACCACAGAATGTTTCTTACACAACCACGAGTTGTTCAGATTTGTTTGTCAACCACTGGTGGCCTAAATACTCGTCAAAGTGGCAATTGTCCAAATAGCGAAAAATGGTTTTTGGGGCGTTCCAGTGTCATACCCGTTGCCCTTACGGGCCGTAACTCAGCGGTTCGGTAAATCAGACTCAGTAGTGGAGTCGAAAACAGCAAAGCCGCTCATGTGGAGTGAGAAATAGAGAAAATCGCCCGTTGGAAAAAGTGGTGTAAAAAGGCCTTTTTTCCCAAATGGTCATTTCAGCCTTGGTTTTCATTTTTAGAAGGCGAGAGTCGACTAGAAGGTGTATCTGCTGAATGGTCATCGAAAACTACATTAGCTGGATTTTTTCTACAAGTTTTTTTCTGAAATTTCTCGCCTCGCTGTTTCCACATGGTGAGGTAGAAAATCACAAAAAAAATTGTGAAAAAATCCAGCTACTGAATTTTTCGATAGCCATTCAGTGGATGCATATTGTGGTCAACTGCCGCCTTCTTAAAGTGAAAACCTAGACTGGAAAGACCATTTGGAAAGAAGACCTTGTTACACAACTTTTTCCAACGGGCGATTTCTTCTAGCTCTCACTCCACATGGGCGGCTTTGCTTGTTTCTATTTTATTAGTTAGTCTATTTTACCTAACCGCTGAGTTACGGCCCATAAGGGCAGCGGGCATGACACTGGAATGCCCCCAAAAACCATTTTTGCACTATTTGGACCAATGAAATTTTGACAAGCATTCAGATCTGCAGCAAAGCGGGCGGGTCTACCTAGAATTTACCGGGGCCATTGCTAGGGAGGGGGTCGCAAAGCTTTGCCACGAATGGAGGGCGGTCGCAACAACGAACGCACCTTGTCTGATGGGTTGCTTGACCCTGATTCCGGCTGCAACCGGCTGTCTCCCACCCCTTGCTTCTTTTCTTCTTGAGGGCAAGCAAAACTATTCCTACCTACCGGGAGGCTAGTAGCCGAACAAATTAGTAAAGGTGGCCTCATTGTTGTTAGGCCACATCCCGAATTCAAAACTACTCAGTTTGGGTAAATCTAGAAGAATCCTTCGGTCAACAGTTTCCAAGGATTATTACCTACAATACTTATGAAAAACTGTGCGCGAATGCTAAAATAAAAAAAAGGTTTTTGTTAGAATTAACACAATGTACGTGCCGGACAAAACCTCGTACGACCCCTCTCAAAATTATTCAAAACCACTCAAATTGGGTAAAACCATGACCGAATCTAGCCTAAATAGATCCAAGGGTTTACTCTCTACATATCTAATCGGAAAACTCCGTGCACCAACGCTGAATTAGCAAACCATTTTTGTTCGAATCCATGCAATGTATCAGCCGGACCAAACATCCTGCGACCTTTTCTCAAAAAAAATCAAAACATTGAAATTGGGTAAAAGCGATCCAAATCTAACCTAAATAATGTCTGATCTAAACATACCCAAAAAGTGTCCAGCGAGTAATTTTAAATGATTCTCTAGCGAGTATTTTTTAAATGGTTCTCTAACAAAAAAGTGCTCAATAAACAATTTTTAGCTGCAAAACAGAATAGTTAGCCGCATCCATCTGAACCCGACTCTCAATTATTCCAAATACCTCAGATCCTTAAACACTGGGATTCACAGGGTTGCTCCAACACTAAGGTTCTGCTACAGCCTGAGAATGGAATAAGGATTGGGTGACATCCCCCACAAAAAAAAGAAGCACTGAGGATTCTTCAACACTACAGCATAAAAAACAGCTCTAGCAACACTTCAAAAAAGCTTCTGATTAAAAATAAAACCAACCTTTTTTTCAGAACGAACACGGGACGGACTAACACGAAATATAGCTGATAAGAAGAGGAACTCAGATAGAGAAAGGTGAACACCACTTGGCACGAGAGCAACGATTGCCCCAAGTTCCACCGTCATAACTAAAGTCTGAAATTTATAACAATTATAACCCTCACATCTGAATACCTACCTTCCTGCAACACAAATCATAGAAACACGCTGGAAGGAGAGTGAGATGGACAGAGAATGACGAAATTATGCACAAACACTGGGAAAAAGAGTAAAAAACAAGAATAATGAAAATATTGATTGCGCGAGGACTGAACAGGGCTGGTGGCGCGCCAGCAAATCGGAGACTGACAACTATTTCGATGAAGCAAAGCGCATGCGCGGTCACAGGACGGGGAACTCGGAGTTGGTGGTTGGGGTAAAAAGTGCTCGAGAGGACTTTTTACGCTAATCCGCCATGACCGACTGGCGCTCTCATCTACAGGCGTAATGTCTCACTGTTCGTCCGTGGAGTGCGCCGATTAATTGGCGAACATCAAGGTTCGCGATTGAGGGTTTCGAAGGGGGTAACATGAGTAGTTAAGGGGTAGTAACATCGATGTTTATCTCTAGAAATTGTATTGTGGCTTATATGGGCCTTGAACATCCATACTACGATTTCAGCAAAATTCAATAACCTCCTAGTTAACATCGATGTTATCAGTGTTGAATAACATCGAAGTTTGGCAAGTTTACTACCACACCAGACTTATGGCTGCTTGAAAATGCCTATATTTTGAGGTGGGCGAGTTGTCTCAGGCCTGTATTTATCTTCATTCACAATCGTTGTGCGAGAGCGAGCCAGGATAAGGACACAGTCCAGCAATAAACTGAGGAACGACGATTTGTTGAGAATTTATCGATCCGTTTAGCCGCTATCGAGATCGGAAATCTGGTAAGGGGTCGGGCCTGTGAAGGTGAGCTAAGGGGGTCGGGCCTGTGGTGGTCGCTTATATCTCGCTTATTTGGAAGAATTGAGATCTCGCACTTGACACGTGTTATACAGGGGTGGCATGCATGAATGCGGCAGCGATGGTCAGGGAGCGCTACGCCGCCCGCACGCGCCACGATTTTTTTTTCAAGTTGCAATGCGTGCATGTGACGTTGCGCCTCCCTAGCCTGGCCGCCGCATTCATGCATGCCACTCCAGGAGGGGTCTACTACACAATCAAATGAAAATCCCAAATTCATGTCTGAGGGTGTACTCTGCCTTTAAAGGCAGTGTCCACGATAAAAACCATGTCTGATTTTTTGGTGGAGATCGGCAGCTGCGGGGCCTAGCGCAACCCTAACGTTGAAAAAACTACAAAAAATGAGCTCGGAACGGCCCCTACGGCCCCAAAGTTGGACACCCGTCGGCTCGTCACACCCAGGTGCACTTTCTACGCCCACCGACGTGAACAAATGAATGCTCGAGATTGTGAGATGAACGATGGTTTCCGATTGATAGCCCCGTTCTTCCTTTTATTCTCAACTTCTCTCTTTACTCAGGTCAGCTCGCATATATCGGCCGGCAAAAGACGGAAGTTACAAGCCTAGGACAACTCGTCCACCATGCTTCCCTAGATCAATTTTTGAGGCACCAAAACTCTGTTCCCAGAAGGTCTTGTACGATTCCAAAAACATCATTGGAATCAGCATGGGATCGTCTGTAAGATAGGCGATATACCAGAAAAACGATCCTTATCGTGAACACTGCTGATGATGAACTATCACAGAGGTACGAGTATCCCCCAACGGTGCAGCGAGCGGTGAGTCATTCATACTCGAACAGCTCAGCCGCTCGATACGCACGTGAGGAGCAGTGCAATGTTCAAACCAGCAGACATACCAAATCAGTGTTAAAATATGTACTACACTTGGGAAGGGAAAGTTTGCCCCGACTGCATCTAAGTACTCCTTGCGCATACACGTTGAGCTTCTGATCGAGTAATCGAGCTTTTATTGTCTGGGAAAAGGATGGTTGGAGGAACATTTGACATCTCTTCGTACTTATGATCTGCCCTTTTTAGGCGTCTTTACTTCTTGCTTTAGTCGACTGTTGAGTTTTGAAAAATTAAGCAAAATTATCTGTTGAAAATGAATAAAATAGTTCAATGCTGTGAAAAATCTCATATAGTGTACGCTGAACACCCTTATTTGATTTTTGAAAATTTTCTGTTTTCTGTTTTCTGCCCATTTTTAGAGATTTTTTCCGTTTTCTGTCAAACTTGATTTTCTGTTGCCTGTCTCCGAAAAAAAAACTGTCCGCACATCCCTGGTCTCCACGATGTCATTCCGGTATGACGCAATCTTCATCGCCAAATTCTGAGGGAGACTCAAGCTTCATACGCATATGACGTAAACCAAATAGTCGTCAAAAACGATATACGATTTTCTACGCACGTAATGTCTTTAGCACGCGCGGAAAACATTATATCTGAGAAGAATGCTGCCGAATATGTACGTGAGAAATGTTCATATGAATGCTACAGAGACGCAAGCGACGACTCCATAATGACGGCTTCGGCTGGCAGTCAATCTCCTGTATGACGATGTTAGAAAAAGATGTTTGGTTAGAACTTCAATGATAGCTGGGGGACGAAAATGTTCAATTTCTCGTTATTGAAAAACAACAAAATTTTCTAGCTCTCGTAGTCGATCGAGTAGGACAGCCTAGAGCTTAGCCTGCAGCTTACAACCATCAGTCCTCCACTAAGGCAACAACACGATTTCTTACGCTGAAAAGTAATTAACCTACTCAAAACCAGGAAACTGGGCGAAATCAGGATGTGTATATGTTTGCCGTGATTACTCCATTCTTTCTAACAGTGATTCCTTCTAACAACACGCCATGTACACGCCATCTCGAATTGCCCATCCAATCGAAGTACACAAAAAGAGAATGCTGAGTATTAGAAGGAGCAGCAACCACCTCAAACCATGATAATCTTTCCTAACTATTGCACGTGTCTAATTATTTTTTTTGTTTTTGCAAATCTTATCTGGGTCGATAAGGGAATCTGGGGTGCCGAAGGAACATCGGAAAGGGACATATAAGGTTTACCCGAATGAAACTGTCCGCCCACGCGATCGGCGTACGTGTTCGAGTGGCTGTCGCAAGGGTAATTTTCGGACCAACCTTCTCGCGGCTGCAGACAGCTTGCTGAGATGTGATTCTGTTTTGATTCAATGTTCCTCCTGATAGCTTTACACGCTTGAATAAAGCCTTTGCGACGGCTGCTCGTCACGCACGCCCACCGCGCGGGCGGACAGTCTCATTCAGATGGACTTTACCTCCATAGACGACTTGTCAGGGCTACCCGTTTTGGTGCAGAGGGCAAGTTGTTATTCGTCATCTTCGTACGTGGCTACACATTCCTTTCTGTATAAAAAATCTATGTGTTTACGTATCGCATTTCGTATGCATATTATCACATATCTCGCTGTATCACACCGCATAAATACCTTGCCTCCTCACAAACATAGGAAGAGGTCTCTTTCCTAGGGCTGTGCGAAAAGGTTTTTCGAAATTTTCGGAATTGGAAACGGAAGAAAAATGACTAATAGCGCAAAATTTGAAAAGGGAACGGATAAGAACTAAAAAATCTAGGAAAGTGTCAATAACAAAAAGTCGTAAGCAAAGAAGAGCTACAAAACGTGTTGGTTGTTTATTTAATTAATTATTCATTTAATAAATTACTTGTTTTTTTAATAAAATAATTATTTTTATATTTATTTCATAACTTATTTATTTATTTATTTATTTACATATATGAATAAGTAAAAAATAATAATAAAAATACTAATAATTTCATAGCTCCTCTTTCCTTACGGCTCTCCTTTGATAACTTGTGGTTTCACTCAGTAAGTTGAAAAATTTCCCAGCTAAAGACATCGTTCACGCTGGAGTTCGTTAATTATTAGTTGCTGAAACATTGAACTATGCACTGAGGCCCTAGTGCAGGGTTCGGCGCGGGATGTGGATATCCACACCGGGGGGTCGGAGCTGCGCAATGGTGGAGGGAGGGGGGTCTGAGCTCCACCGGGAGACCACGTGAATCATTCTGACCGGGGGTAGTAGGTACACTGTTTAGAAGTATTTCTTGCGACTAATTCGGTAATACCGTCCAATTAACATGAAACCTTGTTGTAATTAGATTTACGTAAATGTTAAAATTATAGTAAAGGTTTTCCTACTGTTGATAATAAAGCACATAGGTATCGGGCGTGTATCCTGAACACATAGTTGTGTGTTGAATTGCAAAATTGCAAATAAGAACAGATTGGAAGCTACGGAATGGGGCGAAGAGAAGAGTGGATGCGATGAATGAAGTTACTGGCGAAGGCGAAGGCGACGAGATGTACTAAAGAAATGAATATGTTTTCAGTGAAGAGCAGGTCACTTTAAATGTATGGAAAACACGCTTTAATAAGTCGTTAGATACGAAAATAGGTGCTTCAACATTAGCCAAACCAGACATGGCAAAAACACTTGCTAGTTGGAAAGAGCGACATCTAATCTGGTTACGTTGCGGATTTTATTCTCCGAAACCCACTAATACACGAAACAGACGACACGGGTTCGATCCCGCAAGGTGCTTAATTCTCGGAAAACATTAGACCTCACATTTTTTTGCAAATTAAGGGTCACGAAAATAAGGTATTCGAGTCGAGAGTGGTAGATTTACCCTATATACAAATTTGCGGCCTCTAAGATGGACGCTGAAAGGCACTTCTCTGTGTGGCCCACACCTGTCGCAGGTGCGGTCGCGCTGGAAGTCTACATTTTTGTAAGGTATGAGTCAGGAGAATACGATGATCGAGTGCAACGTGGTCGATTTACTTTGTATACTCACTTCCACCGTCCAACATAGATGCTGAACACCGCTACAGTATAAGGCCTCACCCTTTTCTCAGGTGTGGTCCCGCCGGAAGTCGTCAATTTCGAAATTTAGGTGCGACGAGAGTAGCATATTTGAGTCCAGCATGGTCGATTTAACCTCGTAAACAACTTTTACCGTCTCAGTGTAACGCCGAAGACCGCCACATAAGATGCGGAACAAGGTAAAAAAAAAACGTTTAAAAAACGTCCAAGTCTACAAACCTTAAGTAGGCTTTTTAAACACCTGTAACTTAAGTTCCAAAAGAGCTACCCCGGGTTTGAGCAAAACTAAGAAAATAGGTTTGTAACCCTAAGGAATGAGGCCCTAACCGACCCCAGAAGTTGCCTTTCAGAAAAATTCACTAGGTGTTTTGGGCATAAATGTTCACACCTACCCAGTGCATTTAGGTGTGGTCATTTATGCTCAAAACCTCGAATGTCCACACCTAGTAAATTTTTTTGTAAGGGGTCCCCAGGGAACGAGCAACGTTTCATTCGGTAGTGTCACAAACCTAGTTTCTTAGTCTTGCTCAAACCCAGGGTAGCTCTTTTAGAAGCTAATTTACAGGTGTTTTAAAACCCTAATCCAGGTTTGTGGACGACGTTTTTTACCTTGTTCCGCTTCCTATGTAGCAGCCTTCGGCGTTACACTGAGACGGCAAAAGATTGTATACTAGGTAAATCAACCACGCTGGACTCAAATATTCTACTCTCGTCATACCTAAACTTCGAAATTGACGACTTCCGGCGGGACCACACCTGAGAAAAGTATTAGGCCTTATACTGTAGCGGTGTTCAGCATCAATGTTGGACGGTGAAAGTTAGTATACAGGGTAAATCGGCTGCGCTGGACTCAAATATTCTGCTCTCGTCACACCTAAATTTCGAAATTGTCGACTTCAGGTGGGTACCTGCGACAGGTGTGGGCCACACAGAGAAGTGCCTTTCAGCGTCCATCTTAAAGGCTGAAAATTTGTATATAGGGTAAATCTACCACTCTCGACTCGAATATCCTATTTTCGTGACCCTCACTTTGCAAAAATCATGAGGTCTAATTTTTTCCGAAAATTAAGCACCTTATGGGATCGAACCCGTGTCGTCTGTTTTGTGTATTAGTAGGTTTCGGAGAATAAAATTCGCAACGTAACCAGATTAGATGACGCTCTTTCGAATCAGAAGTCCATACATCTGAAATGGCATGTTCTTCTTGGACTTGCGAACTGAGTTTACGAACTCATATTAATTTGAAAACACATTTATTTCTTCGAGACATCCCGCATTCTTGACCTTAGCCAATCACTTCATCTTCTCCACGCTTCTTTTCCACCACCTTAGCTTCTTACTCGGAATCGTTCACAATTTCTGGATACACGTTCAAACCCATGTATGTGTCTTATATTCAACATTAAGAGAGCCTTCACTATAATCAAAACCCTTAGTTTAGCTAAGTTTTTCGAAAACGCAGGCAACTTCATGTAATCCGTCAAGAAAAGCCTCGCCCGTGATTTGAAATGGTTGTTCTTCTTCAAATTATACATCTTTTGGAATAAGTTGATCCTTTTATTTCAATTTTACTTACTACAAGACAGACAATTAATACTCCTGGGAGGAGGTCAGACAAAATCGACAAAAATTTGACCTATTAACGCTTCTGGGAGGGGGTCTGAGAAATTCGCCAAAAGTTTGCTTTTAGAGGGGGGGGGGGTCTGAGAGAATTTAGCCTTGTCCACACCTCGTGCCGAACCCTGCCCTAGTTGTACATCGGCACTTCGCCGCTACTGGCATCAAGCCTGTTACAGGTTAAAGGCAGTGTTCACGATAAAAGTCGTTTTTCTGTTTTTCTGCCTATCTTGAAAACGGTCCCATGCTGACTTCAATGGTGTCCCTTGAATCGTACAAGACCCCCTGGAAACGGAGTTATGGCCCCTCACATTTCAGCTAGGGAAGCAATGTGGACGAGTTGTCCGAGGCTTGTAACTCCCGTTTCTTGCAGCCGATGTGTGCGAGCTAACCTGAGTAAAGAGAGACGTTAAAAATGAAGGTAAGAACGGGGCTTTTGATCGGAAACCATCGCTAATCTAACCACGAATTCAGTGAAACTGTTGTAGGACATGGGCGGAGTGGCCCAATGGGTTGGCTGGCCCACGAGATTTTCACTTACTTACCGGCCGTTTTTCGTCGCACTTCCGTTCTTAATCTTCATAGAGGGACCCAAAGCTTACGTTTTAGCCAACAAAACGAGCAATTTTTCCTTCGTGAACACTGCCTTTAATTTCAAAATCTCACCTACAAGGTTGCCAGCAAAACAGGGGCCAGCGAAACGCCTATGAGTAACAATGTAGGCCCTAACCAATTGCGAAGCGACCTTGTTGTTTCCCATAATTACTGGGTGGTTTAAAAATGGTGGCAAAGTTTCAAATCTCTTTCCGTCAACATCTGCGAGTGTAAACATTACGTATGGTCTATTCCTTTCCTTTAACCGATCTCCAGAAATGTAGTAAATTTCGGAAACGAATGGTAGGTAGAAGTTTTAAGGATTTACAATTTTTGAACAGTCTCTCTCGAAGTCAGCTTCCATCGTCGGTTTTCCCTCTAGTAAACGTTGGGACCTCCTCAGATAGGGTTACTTTGGAGCAGAGGTTTTCTCCTAAAAACGTATTATTGCGGAGAACCTTGGACCCTCCAAGTACAGAACACGGTCTCAGACATTTGCTGCTATAAAATCGATACCAAAAAGCTGGGTAGTTATCAACCGCCAACCGAAATGATACCAAATCGATTACCGCTAATCAAAGCGCGGCCACGTTCGAGGTGCATTCGTTCGCTATAGGTTTGGTGTTCATGGAAACAATTGTCTGTTATGAACCGCCAACCAAAAATGTGTTTCCATATTGACAATCGTCCCGCTCGCTATTTATCCTGTCAGCGTTTCGCTTCGTAGACAACAATAGTTTTGAATGCTTTCTCATCACTACTATTTGTGCCTCTTTTGTCTTTTGACTGTGTATCTTGCGTTACATAGCTTTTGTGGACTTACTTTCTCGATTTTCTCACGATCGTGTCTAAAGATTACCCATCCCATGCGGGCGGTCGCGTCGCGTCGTGGTATTGCAGCGCGCTTTCTCGCCGCTGCAGTGCTTTCTTTTGCCTTTTCAAAATCTATCGTTGTACAAGAGCTCAAGTTTCACGAAATATAAGAAATTATTTATTTATTTATTGTGGACAATTACAGTTTCGGAAACCAAGGTGAACAACAAATGAAAAAGTGTGATTGGCCTTATAGAAAAGCAATAGAATGAATAGTGATTGACGCCCATTTGTCACGGGAACATTGCGCTGTGCACAGAAGTCTTGTCTGAGATGGTAATGTTAACGTATGCGGCTCCACATGTTGGACAAATGTGTATCACAAGTACCACAAGCCTATTGACCTGCTTTGGCGTTCTACTACCTACCAGGCGGTAGCCCAGCAAGGAGACAAGCAGAAGACAAGCGGCAGTGAGAGAGTCCGCCTTTATTGGAGCCCTAGATCAAAACTTTCAGAGTTACACTTCAGCTCAAATTTTCCGTAATTTAGGTCATATCTTGGCTTCAATGTTTTCGCAAAAAATGGACATGCAAAAACCATCAGAGCTCATAAAAACGAACAAAAAAAAAAGAGAGCAAAACGAGGTGAAGTGAATAGGCTTCCGGTGAAATACATCGAGGGGAGAGTGATTGCAAGAGAAGTGGATGATGAGAAAGATTATGAATAGACTGAAACGGGAATGGTGGCTAGAACAATCCTTTCTGTCTTAGATTTTCTTCTAGTTTGCCGCTAAAACTTCCTGGCGTCGACGACAGTATCATAGATAATGGCAACTGATTCCAAGTGCTGGAAGCTCGGACCAAAAACGACTCTAGAAACAGATTGGAGTGTACGGAACCTGTAAAAATACGAAATGAGTGACCTCTAGTTTTCCGGTTGAATGCAGAAAAAGCAAAAACATCGTCTCTGTCAATGTCGAGGTAGTTCATTACAATTTTAAACAAAAGGTTCTGATCATAAATCACTCTTCTAAATTGCAGCGAGGTAGCACCTAATTGGGACAGGCGCTCTTGGTAATTGACTTCATACAACCCGTTTCTTGCAAATACCCTTTTTGTGAACCTCCTTTGAACCCTTTCAACTTTCTGAATATACACTTGTTTTGAAGGGGACCAAATTGGAGTACAATATTCGAGCAGCGGCCTTACATAGGTGGTGAAAAGCTCGAAAAGTGTGGCCGCGTTTCGAGTTTGAAAAGCCCTAAGTATAAAGTTAGACTTTGTGTAAGCGGATGCCACTATTTTCTCAATATAGCCCTCGAAAGAAAGAGAGTCGGAGTAAACAATCCCGAGATCACGCACCGAGTCGACCAATACGAAGTTCACGGTTACCCAGCATGAATGAGGACCCACGTGGATGACTACTACCAATGCACATTACAACGGTTTTCTCATAGGAGATGTCGAGTAACCATTTTTCGGACCAATCAAGCACAGCATCTAAAGCCTGCTGAAGTATGTAGGAATTATTAAAGGAAAACAATTTGGAGTCGTCGGCATAAATAGAACACTCAACTCCCTGCGGAATATATTTTGGCAAATCATTAATATAAAGCAGAAACATTAAAGGTCCTAGGCATGTGCCTTGGGGGACACCACTAGGAGTTGGGTAAGTATCGGAAAAAACCCCATTGATGAAAACCTTCTGAGTGCGTCCGCTCAGAAAGGACTGAAGGAATTTCAGCAGACAACCGTCTATACCATAAGCTTTGATTTTTGCAACGAGGAGGCCAAGATGAATAGAGTCAAAAGCTTTTGAGTAATCCAAATAACATGCTGTAATATATCCACGTGAGTCCACTGTCTTCTGCCACTTGGGAATCGTTGTAATTAGTGCCGTAATGGTGGACTTTTTTGCTAGGAATCCGTGTTGCAACTTTGTAATTAGACTGTTTTCACGAAGGTAATCATAAAGTTGTTTGCAAACAATGCGTTCAAGAACTTTGCTAGTGGATGAAGTCAGACAGATTGGTCTATAATTCTTAACATCTGTTTTATCCCCTTTTTTGAATATCGGCTTCACAAAACTGTCCTTCCATAATGAAGGAACTTCACCATGAAGAAGACACCAGTTGAAAATAAGTGTAAGCGCAGGTGTTAACCCAAGAGCTGCCTTTTTCAAAAAAATATACGGGATGTTGTCTGGTGAAGTGGAGTACCTGGGTGGAAGGCGTAGCAAAGTCGTGTAGACTGTTTCACTGGTGATGTCTAAAAAGTCGATTTTCGAGGAAGTGAACGCGGGGCAATTTTTGTCATTTTGGCAGGAATGATGTTTGTAAACAGACTTGAAAAATGTTGCGAAAACTCTCGCTTTCTCCAGCTCAGTCTTGCAGGGTTCACCATTGGTATTCAGGATAGATAGAATACTGTTTTTCAGCTTTAGTTTTCTGTTGATGAATTTGTAGAACCCCTTTGAATTACGAAAAGAAGCGATTTTCTCTTCCTTGCGCAGATTAAGCTCCCATAGTTCACGCTTCAGTCTTCTAGAAAAACGGAAATATTTCTGAATACCAATGCTGGAACGAGCATGGTATAGTCTCGAGACCTTCTGCGCAAGTTTTCGAATGTATGAGGGATAGCGAAATTCAGTTTGAGTTCGTGACTTGATTGGAATGTACACCTCGATCAGCCTTCTACAATGCTCGAGAAAGATATGGTAACACTCATCAGCGGAGTTGCAATGTGATATGATGTCGCGCCAATTGATACTCAAAAGTTGCTCGCAAATGGCAGAGTAGTTGCCATTGGAGTAGTCAAAATAGAAAGAGTTGGAAACGGGATTGTTGACTTCCAAGCGAATTTCGAACGAAACAGTTCTGTGGTCTGAGGTGGAGAAAGGCGCGAGAACACTAACATCTTGAATAATTTCCTGATTGTTAGTTAAAACCAAATCCAGCGTGTTTTCACCAAGTGTAGGAATAGTAACAAGTTGGGAAAGTGAATATTCCTCACAAAACTGACGGAACTCGCGGGCGGATCCATAAACCTTGTTAGTATCTCTCGTCTCGCTCCATTTAATTGTGGGGAAGTTCATATCTCCCAGGACTATACTGTTTGAATTTTCGCTGATAATTTCCGAAATATACGCTAAGGCATCGTGGAAATGAAGGGCTTCACATGTGGGGCTGCGGTAGAGCAGAATTATGTACGTACAAATAGATGTGGTATAAATGTGCAAAATTAAACACTGGCAGTAGGGAGAGAAGTTTCTTGAGCTAAATAGATGGTGAGAGAGACTGCTTTGAACTAACGCTAAAACCCCGCCACCTGGTGTAGAGCTCTCTCTATCACATCTGTATAATTCATACTTAGGGTCAGGGCACAGCGTGGAATCGTGTATAACATCTGGCTTGCACCACGTTTCGGTGATGAAAATCATAAGAGGGTTGGTGGAAAGCAAATAAAATAGATCGGGAAGCTTATTGCATATGGAACGTGCATTAAATAGAAAACTGTCTTCAAAATTCGATTGAGGAGACAACTGGGGACATGCTGTATTCAAGGAACTACTAACGGAAAGGGGACCGGAGGAGTGACAGGGCTAGGTGGGAGTCGAGTAGGAATTTCATTGAGCTAGCGCTGAGATGAATCTCCCAAGGTTTGAATATGAACCTGCGAACTATCGACACTGTCAAGTGTAGCATCCAAAACAACCGACTCATTCGCACCGGGCCCTGCTGGATTTCTACCAGCATCCGGGCGTCTAGGTAGTTCCCGTGGAGACCTAAGCTTGACAGTGTCGAAATCACGCACGATATAAGCCAGTTTACCTTCCCTAGCGTTCCGGTCTCCTGCTTCCTTACGCAGCTGCCGATCCAAACTCAATTCCTCGGGGGTGTAGTCCTTCGGGCGAAAGAAGTGAACGAAGCGCTGAGTAAGGCTTTGCCTCCACTTCGCAACTGGACGAGGAGCGAGTCCCTCAGGCTTTGGTTAGGCAAACTAACTTTAACTATCCGCCCTCGAGTTCCGACTGTACGCGGTTTCCCAACAGGGTAGCGATGGCACGTGATGTGCCCTAGCTCAAACTCACGTGCGAGTTCCTCATTTCCAGAGAGAGTTAAAACGGCCTCCTTGAGGACCTCGCGATCAAATCGACAGGTTGACTCCTCGCTTGCCTGCTCATCAATGCCCACCCAAGTGATCATGCGCAACTTTTCATCGATCTTTTGACTGTCCGCCTTAACCCTCACCATAGTGGAATACAACAGACTTTTCTGCAAGGACGGAGACCCACTGGACGAATTCACTTTGGACTCTAAGTCAGCTAACCGAGAAATAATAGAGCTTTGAGATTGCTGAATATTCTGAATTTGCAAAACAATGCGGTCAAAGGATGATGACAAAATGGTCTGCAAATTACACGAATACGAGTCAAATTTTTCAATTAGCTTACTTGCCCATAGCGGCATATCGTCTCCAGGAGCCATAGCAGCAGTAGTCGAAGTAGTAGTCGCTTTCCTAGCAGATTGTCTGGCCATGATAGTAGTAGTATCAGTATTGGTGGAAGTCGGCAGAGAGAGTGATGTGTGCGGCCGCTCACCGTGCTGGCAGACGAATGAAATTGTAAACGACTGGATGAAATTTGAGGAATGAGAGCAACGAGAATTTTGAGAATCTGTCTTCCGGCCAGCGATACCTCTCACCTCGTCAAGCGAATTCCATAGACGAATAGTCAGCTTACCTAGAATATTACGGAGCACCATAGGTTGGTGTGACCATTTTTACGCTCTTTGGTTGAGTGCGAAAAGAAAGCGGGATTCAATGATTCTGCTAGGTATTATTGGCCTCCCGAATTGTGAAGTATACTAGTGAGCTCGCTGAATCACAATATTCAAGGAAAAGGATTTAGTTTTCTTCCAGTACGATTTTATTGTTTTGAAGCCCTGCTTTGGCCGAATGAATTTTGAAAATTCAGAGCCGGTACAGACAACACATGTGATGGTCCGAGCTAAATTTTGCACCCATGACGAGGTTACGCCTAGGCAGTTTTTCATTTCCTTACCGAATCTAATCGTAATTCTCGGTTACCGGACAGTGGATTCATAATCAGCACCTTAAATAGTCCCCTTGGCAAACTTTCAACCACATCGGGAATCTCAAAGGAACTACCCCATATATACGGTCACCGGCCGAGAAAGTGAATATCATACTGTAGACGTGATGGTATACTTGAACACAGGGTCCAGCGGTATGCTTATTATCCGAAGATAATTCTTCGGATAATGGATCGATTCGAATAATGCCGGCATTACATTGCCCGGATACTGGTTCGATATAGATAATGCGTTTTTTTTTTCAAATTTTCGGATATAGGATTATCTGAATCTCGAATATCCGAAAAGGTGTGATTCGGATACTAAAAATATCCAGCAGGCCGTCGTTCAATTTCGAAATATAGGGCCGTAAAATAAAAGTATTAATATGAAAGTGGTAATAGTGAATGTTTCGGAGCGGCCACTGCTCAACCGTGCGTGTTGCGTAGCGGTCGCTGAGCTTCGCGCCGCTTTCGCTGAGCACCAAAGACCAATGTCATACTGTTCTGTTGCTACTTTTGTAGAAGTTGATGTATTATCGAGATAGGTAGCATGCATAGCATACTGTAGAATTTTGTTTCCATCTAAGCACCTATTCGTAGAAGAATGAATATTGTATGAAATCAGATTCGATAAGTGTTTCAAAGCTAAGTACGATTATAGCGTTAAGTTTTGCAACGCGTTAGTGTTCAAAAATCGCATTTTGTTGGTATACAACCATTCTGTAGACCTGTGGGAAACTGATAGCAGTTAAAACTCTTATCTTCCGCTAACCTAACGGTTATGTTCCCGGACCATATCCCATTGGTGTCAAACTCACAAAAGAGAGTGTCCGCTTTTATCATCCGCCAACCAATACGATATGTTCGCGCAGGTGTCCGATGGAACATATGCTATTGGTATCGAACTCATAACAGCGAATGTCTGAGGTAGCGAAATAGCATAAACTAAAAGCGGCCCTTTTTTTCCAAAGGAATCCACATTTCGTTAGTTTTGGCACTGCATGAAAAATTTTAGGCGGCAAACATTGTAGTTTTCTCACCGATTTTTGACAGAATCAGTAGATTTTATCAATTTCAGATAAACGTTGGCGGAATGTTCACAGATCTTTAAAAAACTTTTGTTCCAAGTTCGACGCCCTGACTAAAAACGAAAATAGTTCCATGGAAGCAGCTAATTCGAATACCGACCGGGCCCTTTATCTGTTTTGCTCACGTATTCTTTTGGTAGAAGATCTGAGGACTCCAGAAGTAGTACGTTTTTAGACTGGAAATCTCTGCTCTGAAATGACCCTATCATAGCTACAAAATTGGAGGCTCTCCATGTTTTTTCCTCACTATCTACTCTAGAGATGATAGTATACCCCAATAAATTAGCGAGGTCTGAGAGAGGTTCTACGTATGAAAAGATCGTGCCATACACGGCGATAGGAACGTATATGTCGACCCGGTGAGCCTACAAAGTTTTGTCACAATATTAAACAATCATTCTCTAGTTTCTGGTCAGAAAAGCCAAAACGGAATTTTTCGGGAGCACTGCTTTTAGGGAAGCTGTCCTAATTAGAAGTGATGGTGAATTGGCAGCAGTAAGGTTGCACTTTACATCAATCAAAGTCTCCTCCCCTCGAAATCAGATAAGCAAACACTGTGTATAGGCTGCAGGCCGGCTTTCGTCGAGAATATCTAACGGCAAATCTTCCTTCTATAATGCCTTCAGCCAAAAAAGCGTCTCATGCCATGCTTGAGACACCTCCAATGACCAGTAGATTGTCAGTACCCGCAGAAGTCAAATGCGATTCTACGTGCGGATTCCTTTTTTCCTGAATTCAATAGCGTCGTGATGGCAATGTTCGTGGCGGTTTTTGTCTCCCAACATAATGGCTGTCAGCAGTTTTCAGTTAAAACCCTTAGAAGGCAATTCATCAAGCGAGCAGTGCTAACTGCCCTTCGTCCTCCATGTGTTTTTCTTCTACTCGCATTGTTCCTCTACTGTCTGCCCACCTGTTGGTCTGAACCGGTGCAATTCAATACCCCACCCGGTACTGATTCAAGAGCACCATAGAAAATGATTGCATAGCTGCACACCCACGTACCTCTTAGAAATCATGCATTTCTTCATCACTTTTCACATAACAGAATCCAGCAACCTATAAGGGGAATGCTCAAGAGGCTGGGTGTTATATCTGACAAAGCAACTACGATTAGGCGAAGGTCCACTTCTAAAACTACTTCTGGACATAGAATACAAATGTGCCGTGCAGAGCTTACTAGAAATACTCTGAACGAAGTTATACTAGACGTTGTACCGCTACGTACTTCAACTTGTTGGTTGAAGGCTCTGACCACAAGTCACAGTTTCATCTGCTCAACCCTTTGCATTGGAACGTCCGAAAATAAGAACGTAGGAGAAGTTCGGCGAGTCAAAAGCTCACCGTTGGAAATCTCGAAATATTCATGATTCCGATTGCATGGTATTTCGTCAAAAGGGGTCGGCCCTCCGTCAAGCTTCCTCCACAATTTTCCTTTCGCCATGGTACGTAGGCGGTTATCTTACAAGGGACGACCCCCCGCGGGAGGAGACGTCCTCAAAAAAGTTCTTCTGAGAGTTGTGTGGGATGGATAGAGTAACAATAATCTATGTTCGGTTTTTTTCCTAAGGGCCTTCCGATATTCCAGAAAAAAAGAAAAAATTGTCTGAAACTACCTGTAACCCCCTACTCGGAGCAACTGGAGTGAGTTCGTATGCTCGACACACACTAATTTACAATAAAAGTGCTCTCTTCAAGGTTTAACGGTCTGATTCTGGCCCATTCGTGAGATATAAGCCGTTTCCAAGCTCACTGTACATTCCATTCCTCGTATCACTTGATTGAAGTTGCTATAACCTCCGTGCAGCGATGGTAGAGAGGATAAAGATTGGGAATGCTAAACTACGAAGGGGTGTTGGTTGCGGGTTCGATTCCCGCAATGCATCTTCTGGAAAATTTGTTTTGCATTTATTCGATTGTTTATCCACGAGGTTTCTCATCCACATTTGAACTTGTTTTTTCCAATCTTGCTGGATTTACAATTTCTATCGCGTGAATCCCTGTAGTATAAGAGCATTTCCTCACCTAATTCAAAAATTATTCTTCTCACCTTCTTGTGCTAGCATTTCGGGTTCATTGAGAAAAACTGCAATGTGAACATCTTGTAACTTTGTTTTACTTTTCTCGAGTGAAGAAAAGCACCTTTCTTGAACATATAAAGGTCGTTTGCGAATCATCGGAGAAAAAAGCATTGCCATTGTAAGAAGCAAAGCGATGAACCCTTTGTTAAAAATTATCATCATGGCCGCAGTTTTCATTTTCAGAAGGCGACAATCGGTTGCCCAATACACCTGCTGACCCTTCATCGAAAACTACTAAACTTGGCTCGATCACGCAGAATTTTTGTTTCGATTATCTGGAGTTCGAGGGTGAGTGAGCGAGTATATGGCGAAAAAAAGTCGAAATTTTTTTCTCTTCTTATTGATCCAAATAAAGCATATTGAGGTAAATGGGTGTTAGATATTGTAGCCAGCCAGTTTTCTCTTCTGAAAAACCGAAAGCACTGCCATGGTGGACGTTTGAAGAGAATGCGCCCGTTAGTTTTTCATGTTTTTCCAATTTTTCGCTCTACCGGATGGCCCTTAGGAAAAACCGAACATAGATTATTGTTACTCTATCCATCCCCCACAACTTTCAGAAGAACTTTTTTAGGACGTCTCCTCCCCTGGGGGGTCGCCCCTTGTTAGAGCGATTTCACCCTTATCATTTACTAGAGGGACACACTAGCTCAAAAATATTAAGAAATATAATTTGCTACCCGTGTGATGCCTTTGAAAGTTTTTGTAAGTCAATCAAGTGGTTATGAAAGCACTGAAAAAAGTTTCAGATCTGGGTAGGAAATTTTCCAAGGGTTCGTTTTCAGCTGCTTATCACAAACCTAGAAACCATTTACCGATTTTCAAGAGTCTGCAACCTGTTTCGATCAAAGAATTTTAAGGACAGCATACACAATCAAAAATTATATCGGTTTTGTGACATAAAGAAAATGTTTGGAGCTGGTAGTATGGGAAAGTAACAAAAAGCTATGAAAACTGGATGCGAATAGAGGTCATTTTTATATGGAGCGAAACTGAAACGAGTTACACCGCAGCATGTCCTCTCGGAAGAAATAGCGGAGCTCGCGGTAAAGCGGTTATGATAGCGAAGCTATTAGAGTTTTACGGCCGGTACTAGAACGCCCACAACGTTCAACGCTTCAAAATCTAGACAAACTGATCGTTTTGAAACAATTAATATGGACGACTATGCCTGGGGGGTGTAATCTGCTAGTCTCATTGGTGGAGTCTACGAAATTTATTGACTCTAAGTTTCTCAAAATTAGTAGTTTTTACTCATTTTTGATGCTTCCAACCGTGTAAGCGGTTCAATGGAAGCAAGGCGACCTGAGTAACGCTATTACCTCAACAACTCTTTCGAGCGTGTCTGCTGTCTCAAAGGGCGAGGAGCATTTTTGATGATTTCCGAAGGGCTACTAAAAATTGGCTCGAAATCTTGGCCAGAGGACTATTTCGGGCCTGAGTTGCGATTGTCGACTTCCTTTAGATCAAGTTATGCTACGGTAGGTAAGCGGTATCACCTTCATCGACTTCAAGTCGGTGTTTGACTGCGTACACTGACCTGCCTTATGGAGAACATTGGAGTGTGAACATATACCAGAAAAAAAATTGTGAAGCGTCTGCAGGGAAGTTACAGCGGTTCAACTAGCTGCGTCCGCGTCGGGGACAAACTGTCCGAAGAATTCGCGTTCAATGCAGGAGGTCGGCAAGGAGATGTGATTTCGCCACTGCTCTTCAACACTATGGTAGACGCCATTATAAGAAAGGTTTTCAAACATATAGAAAACGGTCCAGTATGGCGGCAACGAGTTCGTCACGGACTTGACCTTTGCCTACGACAGCGTCATGACGTCGGACGGTTCACGTACTTCTGTGTTCTTTGAAGGGGCTGAGCTCCAGTAAGTCGAGAAGTTCAAGTACCTAGGATCGGTGGTGCAACAGCGTAGGATAGTGACCACAACAGAGATACAGTGCAGGATCGGGCAGGCGTGTGCTGATTTTGATTCACTAGGTTGGTGTCTATGGAAAAAGGGCAGAGTGTCAATCAAGATTAAGGTGTAGATGTGCCGATCACCTATATTGTCGAATCTATTGTATGGCACGGAGTCGTGGACCTCAAGTCGGATCTCGGCTTGCTGGAAATCTCCCAAATGCCATGTTTGCGACAAATTATTTAGAAACGCTAAGAGATCGCATCCGCAACGACGTTATTCGAGACACCTGTGAGTTGAAGCCTCTGATATCTCAACGATGCAGTGTCGTTAACGCAAAAACTATCGCTGCGAATCGTTCTGAATGGATCGTTCAAGACGTTCGAGCTCCTATGTCACCTACAGCAGTGTACTGGTTGAGAGGTTATCCCGCTCCGCCAGCTGAGTGAGTGAGGCTGTTTATCCTATTATTGCAATATTCTTACGAATTTGTTCTTGAAAGATAATAATGTGGTGAAACTTGGTGAATTTTCAACCGAATAGGTCCCGCAACAACACAGAATGCGCGGAGCTGCGTATTGCGGCGCAGTACACTTCGAAGGAAGAGTTGTCCCATCTTTCGCTGTTTTAATTCCTCTCACGAGCTCTTTACTGAAAAGAATAGCCTGGTGTTTCAAACAGCAAAAGACGGGACAACTCCTCCTCTGACGAGTAGCGCGGCTGTTCCTTTCGGCTCAGGACAGCGAAGTGGTTCATTAGTCTTGTCACTACCGCAGCGCCCGCACGTGTTTAAGCACGGCCTAAATCAGGCGGTTTGGAAAACGGGCACCGCCGTTGCAGGACGTCTTGGCGGCAAAACAATCCTCAAAGTAATATCCACGTCGTCAGTATACCCTGTTCCCATTGACTCAGCCAGTGGGGAGAGGTAAGAGACAGGCAGTTTTACTCGGCGTCTCCGCCGCGCATAATGCCTATTTTAGAGTTTCGTCGCAGCGCGGCGCGATGAGATGTTTTCTGTGGGCATCGATCGATATCGCGCAGCTCGTCGATTCGCATATGAACCATGAAATCGCGCCGCGCCGCGGTGGAACTCTAAAAACCCCTAACCATCATCCGCCACTGCGCGAGTGTAGACGCAGAGGAAATGTGTCTGCCTTTTTTGGCTCTTCTGATTTGATTGGAACGGGGTATATAGTCAGCACTACAGCGCCGCCAACACGCGCGATGGGTATGAGTAAATTGCACTAAAATGTACTATCAGGGTTCTGTGTGATGTGTGATGTATCACAGAGGGGGGGTCGGACCCGTCGACAACCGGTGGGATGGGGGGCCGGACTTTCGGTCGATCAAGAACCTAGATGGACTTTTATCAGGGCGGGGGGGGAGGTTGAGAGCCATACCGTTAGTATAAAAAATGAAGGCAAACAGAGACGGCAACATGAGATCACAATAAGAGGTCAAAATAAAACTGGAGATCACACTGAGAGAGCAAAATGAGACAGGAGATCAAAAAAGAAACTGAATAGTGAGAAACAACTGCGAAAAAAAACAAATGAGGCAAGATATGAAATGGAGATGTAAAAATAAGGCAGGTACACACAAGAAGAGCTCACAATTCTATTGTGATAAAGCATGCAAGACAATAGACGACAGTATCATGGCCATCGTTAACATGGAGAAGGAGTCGTGGCCAGGTAAAGTGTGTCACCAAAGCGCTGCTGTATATGTCAGCAGGGGCGGTGTTGAGTACTCGCTGTCATCGAGGTCATTACAAGCCGACTAACCTGTCAACGAAATGATACAGATGTTCTGAAATTTCGTAATCTAGGATGCGTTTTTAGGCGATTTAGAATTCACAGGTTCGATTCCGCTCAAGTTTAAAAATTTCGCAATTCTGAGAAATAATTGATAGTTGACTGTTTGAGAAGAGCATTGTTCACTGTTATATCCCTTGCAATTTACTCCACGAAATTGACTCGTGTCCAAGACGCGATATCGCTTGAAGCATAGGATTTTTGTGCCCTGAGGGCACATAGGTGCGGTTGCGGGCGTGGAACTCACATTTTGAACACGAATTTCCGCATTTGAAAACGCACCCAAAATTTCATGAACGCAGCTTCAAGCCCACGAGCGCTACAAAAGGTGGGTGGAGCCTGTTTTTCTGTTCTGAGGGCACATAAGCTCTGGTACATCCGCAGTGACCTGTCGATTCTGATTATCACCAGCAGCGGAGCGGTGAGCCTCGGTGAGGTATAACTAGTGATGAGGAGGTTCCGACGAAAAAGCCTGGAAAACAGGAGTTCACTTGAACTGAAACAGAGTCTAGATGCGGTTTCAGGGATGAAAACTACATTTAGTAATTGACTATCCGGATGTAAAAACGCACCCAAAATTTCATGGACGCAGCTTTAAGCAGAACAGCGCTACATAAGTAGGTGGAGCGTGTTTTCATGTCCTGAGGGAAAATAGGTGCGGTTTCAGGCATGAAAACCATGTATAATAATAATTGACTATCCGGATGTAAAAACGCACCCAAAATTTCATGGACGAAGCTTTAAGCAGAACAGCGCTACATAGGGTGGGGTCCATGAAAAAATGGATAGCTGTGAAATATTTACAAGTATTTAACGAAACTTGAATTAGGGAGTTTCGCGTTGCTACAACGTGTGGAAAACCTAGTCACAGACCCAAGTAATCAATTTCATTCTTTTAACCGGTTGAGAACGGTCTTTGAAGACCCATTTTTAGGTGTGATATAATCGATTGTATCACACCTGAAACTGGGTCTTCAAAGAACGTTTTCAACCGGTGAAAAGAATAAAATCAATTACTTGGGTCCGTGACTAGGTTTTCCGCACGTTGTAGCAACGCGAAACTTCCTAATTAAAATTTCGTTAAATACTTGTAAATATTTCACAGCTATTGATTTTTTCAGGGACCCCACCCTATGTAGCGCTGTTCGGCTTGAAGCTTTGTCCATGAAATTCTAGGTTCGTTTTCACATCCGGATAGGAAATTACTAAATGTGGTTTTCATGCCCGAAACCGCATCTGCCCTCAAGGAACTAATGAATGTTCAGACGTTTAACAAACAATAAGTGACATTGTCGCAGGCGTGTTGTTTTTATCTGCTTTCGTGGAAAATTAGGATTGATTGATACAATCGATGCATCAATCGATGCATCGTCTTGATCTAAAAATTCGTTCACTGTAAAAAACTACGAAGTAAGGACCTCCCCCCCCCGGTCGTTGCCATCACTTTTTCCCAGGGGGGGGCTTAGCAAATCGCTTGACTTGGGTGGGGGGTCGGACCAATGTTGGGTTGTATCACACCCCGCGCCGTAGCCTGTGTACTATAGTTCTCTGAGCCAAATTCCGGTCCGCCATTGCGGACTACGGCTGTTGCATCATGCAACACGTGATAATTGTGCTGGGATAAAGGTGAATCGTGACGGGACCATGTGGTCCCAGCACGATTCTCGCGGACCGGAATTTGGTCCAGAAAACGACAGTAAATAGCACATTTTCTTGTCTCATTTCGCTCGGAAATTGAGGCTTAACTTTTATTTCCGGATTCCAAGTAGAGACTTTTTTCAATACTCGAAGTAATTGTCTTATCCAAAATCCGATATAGCTTCGTTCACGTCGCATGCAGATACAAAAATTTTTCGGGTGGAGGTCTCGTAATGAAGCACCACTATGTATCCCCTGTTTCGGAGCCAAATTCACTGTTTCCCTCGCGCGCTTGTGCGGAGCGAGGGTAGGGACAGCAAGAAAGTGTAGGGAAAAGGAGACACAGCTTACGCGCGCAGACGCACGCGATGAACGGAAATAAATTTCGCTCGGAAACAGAAGTTACTCCTCTCCCGCTTTTCGTCCTTGTCTCATTTTTGGGTCAGAAAAATATTCTTAAATTTTGAAAAACCCCATGCTCCCCGAGGTGACCGGCTTGAGACATTTTCTGTCATATTCAGTGGTTCTTCAATTTCATGCAAGATCGGGAGCGTGTTGTGAATCTGCTTTCTAAGGTACGAGCTTAGTCTACATATTTTCGCCACAATCGGAAAGAATACATAACAGAAACACATAGAACTCGATGCACGTGTAGGGGCCGAAAAAAATCAAACACTTTTCAATTTCCCACATATGTAGCCGTTGTGCTAATAACTCATTCAACTATGTCCGAATATTTGATTTGCTTGACTCTTGGGAAGCTTCACGTCCGACTGTCTGTTCCATGAGCCTTCAACTTGCCATTTATAAACTTTCAGATCCCGTTAACGAAATATTGTCTCATCTTCTGCGTTGTCTAATATCTCTAACTTGTTCACTCTAAGACTTCCTTCAGTGCCTTTTCTACGCATCAGAGTACGTCGAACAATCTCAAAATTGAGGATTATTGTGAACACTGCCTTTATATAGGTTTTTATGTCGTGAAAATTTGATTTTGAAAAAAGCTATTTGAACTGGAATCGTTTATTCTTCCGCCGCCAAGTGGAGTGCCGAAGTGGAATTCTATTGCAATGATCGAGCCTTGCCGATAATAATTATAGACGGCCCAAGTGTAAACTATCACCAACGTGGAAACGCGATGGAAACGCGTACACGTGCGCCTTCTGACAAATTCCTACGAGAGGTAGGAGGTAGGATACTCTCTCTCTCTCTCTCTCTCTCTCTCTCTCCTCTCTCTGCCTTCCTCATCTAGATACTCTCGCTTTCCTTTGCCGTCGCTCCGCCCAGATCCGCCATTTACCAAGTGAACTTCATTACGACATAGAGTAGATATGAACGTAAATACATACTATTAACCTTTGGCAGTCAGAGTAATACAGACAGCAACTCAACGACAGCAGAAGAAAATTCTTGGAACATTAGACAAATAGAAAATTAGAAACCAAAAGATTACTGACCTATTTTCATGAAATGGTTTCGCATTTTAGAAGTAGAACTTTCTCAAGAACATTTTTCTCCCAGAAACCTTATTGCAAAGCTGCTTCTTTACTTTCCAGGCTGGTTGGCTACCTTACCGGCCACATGTGGGGAGCAGTAAACCCATGATCCGAAATTCCGGTAATATACAATATGCCAAAGCTCGATGGCACGACAAATTTTAGCTTCTTTGGCCTGTAGAGAGGTTAAGGCCAATAGGCAATTTCATTTTTTAAACGACTTGACTTACTTGGCTTAATCGGTTGGCTTTCGCCTGACGCGGTTATTCCGCATCTTCACCGAGGTGTGCCGTCCTAGTAGTCAGCCGTGTCCATTTTTCACGGTCTTCAGCCACAATTTGAACACATTCCATCCAGCTGTCACTATTCCACTTCCTGCGAAACGAAACATCGCGCCTGAACTGTCTTTCGATGCCGAGTGACTTTAAATCCTCTTTAACCACATCCGTCCAGAACTTTCGCCTACGCCCAGGTGGCCGTTTCCAGACAGGATTTGGAAGCATTTTTAAAGCGTGTTGTACGAGACGATCCGGCGTTCTTCTTAGTCTATGCCCGAGCAGTCGAAGTCGACTTTCCCTTGCTGCTTGAGATGGCGTTAGGAGATGCTGGCACCTCCCTCGTGTCAAGCGTTGATGTACTGCGTCGATTTCCTTGTAAAGGTCTTCGTTATGGCATACACGCGGCCAGAAATATCCAAGCAAACGCCAAAAAAGCTTCCTCTCCGTGCAATCCAACCTTTCCATCTGCGTTTTCGGTGCTGTCCACGTCTCCGATCCGTACATCATGATAGGGCGAATAGCGGATAGGTAGACGCGCAACTTGACTTCCTTCGCGATGGTGGTAGACCACAAACACTTGGTTAAAGAATTGAATGCAGACGTAGCTTTCGCACATCGTTGTCGAATATCCGCTGCATAACTACCATCGTTCTTCAGCAAACAGCCCAAATAACAGAAATCGTCCACCAGTTCGATACGTTGTCCGTCCACACAAACTCCAGTTGAAGGCCTCTGAGAGACCCACATCTGCTTGCATTTGTCGGGACGAAGACGAAGTCCATAGGCTGCGGCATACTTCGAAACGAGGTTCACAATCCTTTGCAGTTTTGCGTTGTTTTCAGCGAATAACACAATGTCGTCGGCGTACTCCAGGTCGACAAGGGAGCGTCCTGATGGTGTTAGGATCACATCCGCAGGAAACTGTTCTGCAACTCTACGCATGATGTCATCAACGGCGAAGTTGAAAAGAAAAGGTCCTGCAACGGCTCCTTGCCTTACTCCTGTTTTCACCTCGAAAGCTGACGTAAATCCGACAGGTGTACGAACTGCTGCTGTTGTTCCTTTGTTCATGTCCTCGATTAACCGAACATACTTTTCCGGGACTCCATCTGCTCGCAGAGCATTGAGCAATCGATCACGATGAGGAGAGTCGAACGCGGCTTCAAAGTCCAAGAAAGCAAGCTGTAATGGCTTCGAAAACCGCTGCCACGATTCAATTACTCTTCTCACGACGAACACTTGGTCGATGGTCGATCTTCCAGGTCGAAAACCGGCTTGCTCATCTCTGGTCGTTCCTTCACGATGTTTGATAAGTTGCTCGAGAATGATACGTTCTAAAACCTTGTACATGACACGAAGTAGAGAGATTCCTCTGTAGTTCTTAGGATCCGTGACGGTTAGCTTCTTTTGAAGAGGTACGATGATCGCATGTCTCCACGAATCGGGTATCCTTTCGCTCATCCATATGGCACGGATGGTGTTGGTCATTTCACGAATCCCAGACGGAGGAAGAGCTTTCAGCATTTCAGCAGTGATGTTGTCATCTCCACCTGCCTTTCCATTCTTCATTTTCCGGACACAATCCAAAACTTCAGACTCAGTCGGCGGTTCCTCACTGACATCGTAATGTGCTCTCTGAACATGCGGGAGCTCAGGTACTGATGGCGCTGGACGATTCAGTAGTGAACTGAAGTAATCCTTCCATATTGGCAGCGTCGCATCACCAACTGCAACTCCATTGGTAGTGTTCAAGACAGGAGAACATCTCTTCATCTTCCCGCTATACTGTCGCAGCAACGTGTAGGCTTTCTTCGGATTCTTCTCCTCCCAAGCCTTCTCGAACTCCTTAGCTCTACACGTCCACTCTCGTTCGCGGTCACTTTGAAGCTGCCGACGCAACTTCCTCCTCAGACGCTTCTCCTCCACGAAGTTTCCTGCAGTTCGGAGAGCACATACTCTGTTGTAGGTAGATGTTGTTTCTTCTGAGACGTAGGCGAACTTCTTCTTAGGCTGTACAACCGGGAGTGCCTCTTTCGAAGCGTCCTGGATGCACTTGACAAAAGAATCCGCGTCGCAAAGTTTCTTCTTAGTCCGTACTCCGATGTGAATAGAAACGCGTTGTCGGAAATTCCTTCTGCACTCTTCATCTCTGAGACTTGTCATGTCAATCCTCTGGAGAGGCTGAGCCCCTCGCTTCCTCTTATGAATCCTCGCAGTGAAGTTCAACAGAACAGGACGGTGATCCGAATCGAATGCGACATCCCACACAGCTCTAGGTCTTCGAATGTCCGATACTGGAATATTCCTCGTCAGGACATAGTCAAGCTGTAGTTTCAAAGTTGTCATCTTCCGCTTCCGCTGCTCTTCTGGAGATAGCCGGGTTGGTCCCTGCCACGTAAGCTGATGGCGGCGATGATTCCTCTTGAATGTCGATGCAATAATCAGACCACTGCGTTCACAAAGGTCGACAAGGCGGTAGCCTTTGTCCGATGTTTGCTCCACTGGGTAGAACCATTTACCGAGTACTTCGGATTCCTGATCAAGTCCCATCTTCGCATTTGCGTCAATCCCCACGACAACAGCATGTTGACAAGGTATCCTGGCCAGCAACGTATTGAGTTCCTCATAAAACGCATCCTTCGAATTGTCTTTGGCGGTTTCAGTGGGCGCATGAGCACTCACTATCCACAGATTGAATCCTCTGTGATCCCGCAGTCGTACGAATGCATTCCGACACGACGTTGAGCCGAACTCCTTGACCATACCATTGAAATCCTTCCTTACAGCTATTGCACAGCCTCCCACTCTCCTATCGTCAGCGTTACCGCAGTAGATGGTGTACTCTCCGACGCTGATGACGGGTCTATCCTGAGGCGGGTTTCCTGCAAAGCAGCAAACGGTGCATGGAAATAGCTCAGAAGTCTGGATAGCGCAGTTTTTTGGATATCACTCGACAGCGATCGACAGTTCAGGGTGGCGAAATTGTGGCTTGTGGCCAAAGACTCCATGACTCCCTAGGTACGGATCCTAAGGTGTTATGGACCAGAGGCCTTAGTGTGCCGGACGGCGACACCCTTATGCAATGTGCGGGATACTTTCGCGATATAGTTGTGCACGCTATATCGCTCGAACGTTCCCTGTGTACACTCAAGCGTCTGCTGGGTTCAGTAGAAGCAGGGGCACCAACGAGCAGGTACCAACAGACTTGTATACACACCCCCTTTTAAACGACAATTTTATCAATATGCTCACACATATTCAACCATTACTGTAAAATGCAACGGCGTTTGAAATTTCGATTCCTCTTTTTTTCTGTTGTTGTTGTTGTTGTTGTTGTTGTTGTTGTTGTTGTTGTTGTTGTTGTTGTTGTTGTTGTTGTTGTTGTCTGCATTACTCTAATCGCCAATTATTTTTCTGCTTTTTCTATGTTTTTCTTTCCTTTATTATTGTTTTCCTTTCTTCGCCCATAAGATATCTTTCTTCTAAATTTTCGAGAAATTGTTTTTGGACCTCTCTACTGAATATAGTGAAAAAATAAATTAGCACTTTTATAAGTGCTGCATAATAGGTGCAGTATTGCACACTGATTTTTGTAGAATGTACTTCATATTTTTGTTCTGCGTAATATCATTATTCAATATCATAAAAGGTTCCCCAGCATATGCAATCATCACTCCTGGAGAGCTGAGTCATTGGATGACGTGTGGAGTTTATTTTTTCTTGTATATTTCGATGAGATGAATCAGGTTCATGAATAATTGTCAATGTCTTGCACATGATTCTAGAATATTATCATGGTAGAGTGATTCACTCTACACCACAGGAGCGCAAAGACCGTGAGAAAAGCTTCCGATGGCGAAGCTATCGCTGATTTTCATATCCAAATTCGTGCTTTCTTCCGCCTTCAACCGCCCAAGCCAGGAATATGAAAACCACTGTTTACAAAGTCGATTATATTCCAATTATGTAGGTGTACAGTCGACTGAGAGTATTTCCGAAGTCAGGTTTGTATCCTCTGTGAAAGTCGTAATTCTTACGACCCACTCCCTCCGTCTGTCATGCGCTCTCTCACTGGCTGTAGCCTCCGCTCCGCACCAGCACGCGTAGAAACCATGAGAATTTGGCGGCTTTATAGCCTTTAGCTGCAACGGAACTATTTTCAGAGAGCGATCCGGTGTCCTGAATACGAACACAGGGTCAGTTCTCGATATTCCTAGGATTCCTATAGGTTGCTGTAGATACAGTGCCATTTAGCTGACGTAATCCACCTCAGCATTTCTAAAATCGATAAATAGACCTCAGATTCGTGTTCAGAACGCCTGCAAAAATCCACTATAGAAAAGTTTCGAAGTGAATCTACTATAGAGAAGTTTCGAAATGAATAAGTAGCTTTCAGGAGACCATCATTTCTTCCTGAAAATTCGCTCCGGTAGGAGTCATCAAACCAAAACTGTTGAGACTTATCAGAAATCAACAATCAAGCCCCAGATTCGTATTCAAGATCCCGACTCACCCTCAGAAGAAAAGCTTTGAGCTGAATCCGAAACATTTTCCCCCTTACTGGCCACAGTTTCTCCGCCTTGCCTGATTCCTAGTGAATTGCCTGACTCAAATGAGAAAAATCCTCGGTAACCCAGTTTGGAGACCTCTATAGCAGCTACAGATTCAGATTCAACAACACTCTCAGACACGAGTTTTCAAAGTTTTTTGCCGTAGCTGCTATTTAACGTCTCAACGCACGTTATGGTATGCTTACACATCCCGTTAGACGGGTGAGGGATGATTGCTTCGGTGATCATTTACCCAGCACTTGAGTGAGAGCAGCTCTGGGACTTCTGTGGTGCAGTGCGGTGAGGCGCTCCCCCGGAAAGGAAATATGCTGGTTCGATCTCTCCCGGATCAAAGCGTTTTACCATCGACTCAGCACCTTGTGTAAACACTCTCAGAAGTTAACATTATAAGAGTCTTTTCGCTGAAAACGGCTGATTCGCCCACTTCCCACTGTGGGATCTCCTGAAGTTTTTCAAAAAAAGTTGAACGATCACAAGTTGATCTTTCAAATTCGAAAAAATGCCACCTTATAACGAAATTTCCTCAGAATACTTCTCATATCAATTTTCTCCCATCACCAGCAGTTTTTACCCACTAGCTAGCTATGGCGTAGTTGCCAATCGCTTCTTGAAGTAAATCCGTTGAGATTCTAGAAGCATGGATTCACTGTGCCTATATTCTAACGACGGAACCTCGAATGGCCGTTCCCAACACTTGGAAGGTGATGAATGTTTTCTGATCGATTCCGGCGCGCTGTCTCCGAATCTAAAATTGGATCTTGCTACGGACACCTCCGAGCAAAGTTATAGGCGTTTTTGAAGCTTCGTGAAAAGGTAAGGGTGCCCCCCCCCATCAGGCGGTGTTCGAAAACAATTCTTTCAGGTTTGTCTCAAGACCTCTATAGGAGGGTTATTTAGTTTGCTGAATCCGAATCTGGGACTTTTTTATCGTTATTCTGAGGTTTGCTGTAGGTTACGGTAGACATAATGCTATTTCTGATGCGTTACATAATATTACGAAAATCGACGAACGCGCGGCAGGCTCCTGCTCAGCTCTCTTGAAGTCCCCTCAACGAAGTTTTGAGCAAATTTTGAGACTCTGGTCAGACTACCGTTTACCCATTGTAATCTACTGCAATCTATTGAAAATCGATAAGCGGATTTCTGAAAATTTAGCTTCCTGGCAAAAGTAACGATTTGGTAATGATCAAAAAAAGTTTCAAAAATGTCTTGAAATATCTTCAAAAATGATTCGGCGTAAAGTAGCCTGGAGTAATAAAAAACAGGGAAATGAAGTGAAATAACCAAAAATGCGATTTGGTGGTCGATCGTTTCACAAGCTACTCCGTTAAACTTACCAAAACGAAATCAAGCACGATATGGAATGGAGCGTTGCATTCACCTATTTATTTATTTATATATTTACTTATTTATTTATTCATTCATGTATTTATTAATCAATTTATTTATTTATTTATTTATTTATTTAATTATTTATTTATTTATTTATTTATTTATTTGTTTATTTATTTATTTTTTATTTATTTATTTAATTATTTATTTATTTGATTATTTATTTATTTATTCATTCCAGTCGCGAAGAACGCAAATTTAACGAAAACCAACAGGAAACGGAACGACTGGTTATATTGAAAGTGTGCCTAGTTTTGAATAGAACTATGAAAAGAAGCACACGAGACGAATTACCTTAGTCTCACGGTTGTCGCGCTTTGCAACGTGTTCAGAAGCTTCAGATCGGAAGGAGATCCTCACATTATTTATTGGGAATTAGACCTAGCGTGACATATGCTGAATCCCTTATTACAGCTTTCAAAAATGGCTTAATGTTTCCGTTGCGCGCTTGATTTCGTTATGGTAAGTTTAACGGAGAAGCTTGTGAAATGATCGACCACCAAATCGCATTTCTGGTTATTTCACTTCATTTCCCTGCTTTTTTATTACTCCAGGCTATTTTACGATAATTCATTTTCAAAGATATTTCAAGACATTTTTGAAACTTTTTTTGATCACTACCAAATCGTTTCTTTTGCCAGGAAGCTAAACTTTTAGAAATTTCACATATTTTTCCCAAAGGTTCCCTTTCTGACTTCAATTCCGCTTTTTTTTTGAATTTTTAAAAAAAATTTAAGAATTTCCCAAACAAATGACTTAGAGCCATCAACAATCAAAAATCATTGCGGCATTTTGTGCAACAAGCGAAAAAATCAATATTATTGATTAGTATTTATCGATAATGACTGATGAGCAAAACTCCTCAATCAAGAAAACCAATCCCAAAAGCAGTCACCACTGTTCGCCGCATTTTGTGCAAAAAGCGCGAAAATCGATAATATCGATTATCGATCGATGACTTGTCGTGAGTACGAATTCTGAGAAGTTCAGTACTTACCTCCGACGACCTGTGTTCATTGGCTGCAGATTCACCCACTAACCCCGGTCTCTACAGCCGTAGCACGCCCGAGCAGTTGCCGTGCTCCACGGCTAACTGAATATGCAAACCCACGATTTTGAAGTACTCTTCAAAGTTAAGTTATCAAGTTCAAAATGGAACAGGAGCGACCTGCGTCCATTTGCAGCCTCCTATCCGAAAATGAGCTTTCTAGCTCAATTTCTAGTGCACCAACAAGATCGTGAACGCCGTCTGAAAAAAAGGAGATTAAAGGCACAGGACACCCAAAAAATTAATTTACTGATTTCATGCTCATCTTGGAGAGAGTCACACGCTGATCACAGTGGTATCTCTTAATCGTCCAGGACCCCTTTTGAACAGAGTTATGGCTCTTCAAAGATGCCTAGATTTTGAGGGTGAAAAATTGGTGGACGAGTTGTCTCAGGCCTTTATTTCTCTTCATTCGCAATCGTTGCGTGAGAGACAGCCAGGATAAGGAGGCAGTCCGGTAATGGACTGAAAAACGGCGACTTGTTTGAATTCATCCATCCATCGAGCCGCCATCGAGCTCAAAATCTGTTAGGGGGTCGGGCCTGTGGTGGTGGGCGAAGGGGGTCGGGCCTGTGGTGGTCGCTTATATCTCGCTTATTTGTAGGAAATGAGATCTGGCATTTGGCACGTGTTATACAGGAGGGGTATTCTACAAAATTATATGAAAATCTCAAAATTCATATCTGAGGGTGTACTGTGCCTTTAACAGAGAAAACTTGCGCTTTTTCAAATTTTTCTCAAATCCTAGGACACCATTCTAAACCTTTTTTGGGCATTAGATCCATCTTTTTGCGTTCTTTTCAATGCAATTTAAAGCTAATTTCTATCTTCACCCTTAATTTAGATTTCGAAAAACGGGTTGCGCGCGTGGCCAGTTCAAAACAAAATCTGGTGGGCGCTTCGCGCGCACCACGATTTGGGCTCAGCGCTTCAGAAAACATGTCACATTAAAGGCAGTGGTCGCGATCAAATATGCTTGTCGTCTTTTTTAATTCAAATCCTTTTCTGGGTCTCGAATAGTAGGACCTATAAGAAAAATCGCGAAAAAACCACTGTTTTGGACCAAATTTGAAACCTGAACCTTCTTGTCTTTTGATGGTGGACGAGCCCACTCCACATCATAGGCATCGATGACCTCTTATATCAAAAACATCAGCTATCATAAAATTGAATTTCAAGCAATGAACCTTCGAATTTATGTACACATCTAGTCAAAAAACATTGAATGAAAAGCTTGCATCCATTGATCAATAGCCTTTATTAGGTGAATTTGCATTTATTTCTTCCTCTGAATGTCGATAATTTTTGACTGCTCGGCATGAGACGGCGATCTTTTTGAGAGGTGCTGTGCACGTGTGCACGAACTGATTTCTTTGGGCCCTAGAAACTCTAATTGTAGCCCGTTTCTCACCGCGCTACCTCCATGGTTTTTAAGCTGTTTTTGATCTAAGTTGATTTTTGTATTTTTTTCGAGAACGCTTTTCATCGTAACCACTGCCTTTAAGAATTTTGATCGAAATCAATTTCAGCATTTCGGAAATCGTCTAAAGTCACGTTTGGCTCCCTAAAATTCCTCCTGCTGGGAAGCTTTTCACCAAATTCGCTGAAAGGTTTCGGAAATCGACAAACGGACCTCAGCTTTGTGATCAGCACCCCAAGCAACTACCATTAGGAAATGTCATGTAAATTCCGAAACGTTTTTTTAACGCTTCCAGAACCATCTCCCGTATATAAATAAAACAAAACGCTCACCCAAAAAATGTGGGCTTCTGGCCTTTCCAAGACTATAACTCCTCGATTCTCAGCGCAACCTTTTGAAGCTAAATAAAGTTCAGTACGTCGAACAATCTTTTAAAGAGATTCTCGAGCCAATTCATCCAAGAACCACAAACGTCGTGTTCAGCTCCAGCTTTAGAAGGTGCGAAATTCTACCGGCTGTAACTTTTGTGCGGAAATCCGTAGCAAAATCCAATTTCAGTTTCGAAAAGAGCATTCCAGCATTGACCAGAAATCATTCATCACCTTTGAAGTGGTGAGGAATTCGTGGGTTCCCTAGTTAGAACATGTACTTACTACACTTGTTCCAAATGAAATTTGTTTCGAATATCCGACTTTTCGACTATAGTCGGATATCACACTTTTTTGAATATTCGACTTTTCGAATAAAATGTCGACTTTTTTATCCGACTGAAACTGTCGGACACTCATCTGATTATTCGGTTCGGAACAAGTATAGTACTTACTACATATAAACCTTTCGCCAAATTTGAAAATTCTAGACTAGCGATTGGTCGAGAGCGGGCCGTGCGGCGTTTGCAAAACTACCGATCGGGATGTTAACCGAATTCACGAACTGCTCCTTAGCCCCGCACGGGCGGGGCTAAGGAGCAGTTCGGCTGGCACACGTGACGTGCGTGACGAAAAACCGCTTCTTCTCGTCGTTTATGGGGCGCGTTAGCAGAGCGCCAACTGGTTCTTTTCAGGAGACCCGCGGTTAACGCGCCCCAACGACGACGTGAACGCAGCGGTTTTCCGTCGCGCGCGTCACGGGTGCCAGCCGAACCGCCCGCGTTGTGAATTGGATCAACATCCCTTGGGGACAGGGGGGCTCTCTGCACACCGACGGTGTGCTGCGGCTCTAATTCCACTCGAGACCACTTCTCTCGCGTTGAGTGGCGTGACGTTTCAAGCTGCAGAGACGGGACAGCTCTTCCCTCGATGTAGACAGCCCCTGACCCACATCCCTTCTCAGAAGTTTCAACCCTAGTTAAATGTTTTCCTCAGTAATATACATTGAAGGGCACGCAAACAGCTTGGTCAGCAAGGGTAGAAAAAAGTGCCTTCTCGTCTTTTTCTGCAGTTTTTTCCTGACGCTGCTGTCACAGTAAGCTCTTGACCTATCATAATCTGTAAGAAACTGAACGTCCACAATTTCTCGTGAACACTGCCTTTAAGTAAGTTAGTTGTGCCCTTCAATGTATGTTACTGAGGAAAAGATGTAACTAGGGTTGAAACTTCTGAGTTGTCAGTCAGCGAGGTTTCGATCCCATGACTGAATCCCAGATAAACCCGAACGTGGTGAAGTGTCTTATAGTGTCTACTGTGCTGATTCACCCTAAATGTGATCCGTACTTCCTTCAAAACAATTTCCTACATATTTCTATGCTGATCTCTACTAACCCTTTACCACCAGCCGAATGCGTCCATCGAGAAGAGTTTCACAAGAATGGGATCCACTCGTTTGTGGAGCGATTCTCTTTTCAGAATTACGTTTGTGACTGAAATTGCACGCAGCTCTCGGTAATCGAAAACATGGTGAAGTGGATATTTCAGCAGCAGCGGCTAAATCCTCATTCCCTCCCACAGCCAGTCACATCCTCGTCCGAAATGTTCGCAGCAACTCTCGTGCTCACTACAGCCTTTGCCAAAGCCGATGTGATCTGCCCGCATCACAGGTTTGCTCTTTGTTCACACACTAAAATCAAGACAGCAAAACTTCACTTCTAAATGAACGACCAAACCTACAAAACTTGAAATTCATCAAGAGTTATCAAAAACGACGAAGAAATCGAACGAGTTGAAGAAGCGACAATAGTAGCATATTGCATATTGAGTTTTGAAAATTATCCTCCTCATCGTTAAATATTTGTTCCAGAGCATACTTTATTATATTGGCATTATGACCGAAAATGTATCGTATCAAAAGATGAAATTGATAGCTCAAAGCGAAAGAAAGGTATTCAGAAAAAAGGCGATGTCAATAGATTTTTGTCCACTTTGGCACACGCTTCTCAAACCGTTTTAAGATGCGCCTCAGATAGATCCCTATCGGTAACTTCCTGCAGCTCAAACCATGGGCCGTATTCATGAAACACTAGGAGCCTCCCGGGAAGGTCCAAAGTCCACCGGCAGTTGCACGAATTTCTGATGTTGCACCTTCCTGCTGCTGGGTACCCGGTAGGTAGACAGGAAGGCTCCCGGACACCTGGCGGGTAGACATGAGGGTTTTAGCCACCTGGCGGGTGGACGGAGAGAATCACGTCTGCCTGTCACGTCGATCTTGCGTTTCAGAATGTGATCAATATGTTACTGGCAGGGAGCGCGCGCACTGCCCGTCCACCCGCAAAATCGAGGTCGGGCATGCTGTGCCCGCCGGAATACATTGATAGCGGAGCTGAGACACAGCAGCCTCTTACCCGGCGGTCTCCTCTCCTTCTCTGCGAGTGGCTATCCATGCCTGTCTCTGCTCTGACAGGTGGCGAAGAGGAGACCGCCAATATTGAAATCTGGACAGGGGAGGCAGAAAAGTGGTTGCCATACCCCGGGCACGGTAGGGTAACGCCCCCTTCCTGTGCCCGCGATTTCATGAATACGTCCACATGCCGCCCAGAAGCCAAACAATTTCTCGAATTTTCGGGGTAGCAAACTTGGGGAACGGGTTCACAGCACTTGCTGCTAGCTCACGAAATATTTACATACAACTGAATATGGAGACACCCCGCTTCTGTGCTATACTCCCCAAATCGTGGTTTTTCCATTACAGAAAATCTATTTGTCGAGGTAACTCGGTTCATTGTGAAAACCCTGCCAAAAGCGAGATTATGTGCGCGATTCATCCTAGCTGAGCATCTGCTCACTGAAAAGAGTCATCACAGCACCACACTTGACGAGACTTTAGCGGGAAACCGAAGTAGTCAGGAAACAGATTTTCCGTAGTGTACGTACCATGATGTGGAAAGCACGACCGCCCACTGTTTTTTTACTTGTTTCCAAACATAGAGAAGCTATGGCATACTAAAAAGCTGGGAGCGGTTTTCATTTTCAACTAAAATTTCGATTAAAAAATGCTGCTTTGGTTAAAGGCAGTGGTGAAAAACGTTATCGAAAAAAAATCAGCTTAAAAAGCAGAAAATCAGCGAAAGCAGCTGGAAAACTATTAAGGTAGCGCGGTGGAAAATGGGCTTGAAATAGAGTTTCTAGGGCCAAAGATGCCAGTTCGTGCACACGTGCACAGCGCAGCCTAAAAAGATCGCAGTCTCACTCCGAACAGTAAAAAATCAACGACATTCAGAGGAAGAATTAAATGCGAATTTACCTAATAAAAACAGTTGAGCAATGAAAGCAAGGACTTCAGTCAATGTTTTTGACTAGATGAGTGCATACTCAGACAGTCGGGGCTTAGTACGTCGGCACAATACCGTTAGTACGCCAGGGCAAACCTGGCATACTAACGCTCGTTGTGTGCAGGAGCTGCCGGTTGCGGCAGCATATCCTGTCAACGTATGCTGGCGCACTAACCCTCATTATCGACAGAATTTGGACAGCCATCCTCCTTACCGGTGTTGGATATAATTTTTGTCACGGCCGGCAGCAAGGAGAACATCCTCGCCGCGGTCCGCAGCCAGGAGGCTTCCCTCGCGATGGGCGATGGGGATGATCCCCTCAGCATTCCAAAAATTTACTCCCGGACAGTGACACGAGGTCACCTCCTCGGACTGGCCTCAAACGGCCAACTGCCCCTCAGCGAGACTGGCCGCCTTACATAGCCGCCGCCGTCGTACAAGAGGGGGCTGCAATGTTCATTCGTATGAGACAATTCAATGGAAGAGTGTCAGCAGACACTAGGAGTGAGTGGCTGGCAATAGCACACGTGCCACGATAAACAAAGCGTTAGTACGCCAGCACAAGCAACAGGAGCTCCTGGTCGTTGCCAGCATATCCTGCTGTTAGCAGCAGCTACAGCACAGGTGCTGCCGATTCCTTCGTGCCGGCGTACCAAGCCCCGACTGTCCGAGTAAATATTCGAGCAGGTCAGTTCGAAAATCATTGTTCATTGATTGAAATTCAATTTTAGCGAGCTGATGTTCTTTATAATAGAGATCATCGATGCCGATGATATGGAGTGAGCTCGCCCACAATCAAAAGACAAGAAAGTTCAGGCTTCAAATTTGGCCCAAAACCGGTTTTTTCGCGATTTTTTCTTTTAGGTTCTACTACTTTGAACCCCCAAAGGGTTTAGAGAGGAAAAGAAGTCAAACATGCATATTCTTAACCAAAATTAGGCATTAGGGCGCACTCATTTACAGCTCGGGCTGGATCGACTTATTTAGCTCTGGAGAGTGACATCTCTCCATCCCTCAAAAGGTTTTTGCTCCTGTAAACAAGTAGCAAAAAAGATTCTTTTGAAGTTTTGAGTTTTCCATCGCTCTACGTTTGATTGTTCTCACATTGCAAATGACTCTGGTTCTACAAGAATTGTTAGAAAACAATTAACTGATTTTGGTGTGTTTTATTGTTGACTTTTGATGTCCTTATCATGGCTGTCTCAAATAGTCGTAAATAAATCAATCAATCAATCAATATTTGATTGCGACCACTGTCTTCAAATGCTTAGGCAACTCCTTCTGATACATCATCAAGAGTACATTTGCTTCTTCACAAACCTGAAAGGCTTTGAGCCACTCTGCATTTTAGAACTCAAATTCACAGATCCCAAGGACTAGAACGCGGATAGGCTGTATGTAGTCTCATGCGCGCCTATGTACAATCGGCACGGATCACACTGATACTTAAAGGCAGTGTTCACGATAAGAATCGTTTTTCTGCTTTTCCGCCTATCTTGAAGACGGTCCCATGCTGATTCCAAGGATGTTTTTGGAATCGTGCAAGACCTTCTAGGAACGGAGTTATGGTCCCTCAAAAATTGAGCTAAGTTGACGAGTTGTCCGAGGCGTGTAACTTCCGTCCTTTGCAACCGATGTATGCGAGCTGACCTGAGTAAAGAGAGAAGTTGGGAATTAAGGGAAGAACGGGGCTATTGATCGGAAACTATCACTCATCTCACAATCTCGAGCATTCATTTGTTCACGTCGGTGGGCGTGGAAAGTGCATCTGGGGGTGACGAGCTGACGGGTGTCCAACTTTGGGCCCGTAGGGGACCTTTCCGAGCTCATTTTTCTAGTTTTTTCAACGTTAGGGTTGTGCTAGGCCCCGCAGCTGCCGATCCCCTCCAAAAAAACAGACATGGTTTTATCGTGGACACTGCCTTTAAGGTTCCTTGTTGCGCGTTGGGACAAACTCGCTGCACACATTTCATAACATGTGCACGTACCAGCGCACATCAATAAGTGCGAAGTATCAAAGCGATCAGTGTCGACCAGGGCTGTGCTGAAATCTTTTTCAAGATTTTCGGAAACGTAAACGGAAGAAAAATGGCCAAAAAAAGCCGGAAACGGAAACGGAAGAGACCAAATAATTGGGTTTTCTCATTCCCACGCTTCGCTGCTGCTCATTGTCCGCAGCTCTCATTCAATAACCAATAATTTCAGTCAATAAACTAATACTTACTCTAAATAATGTCACTACGAGGCATTCAACGATTTCAAAGTCTAGTTTTTGGAAATCCGAAAAGGCAACCTCTAAAAATACTTATTACATGCAGCCGCCTTTTAGAGGTGTGCGGTAGTTGCCGTAAGCCGACTGCAATTTGCTGGCCGTCTAGGGGTTCGACGTTGCCATTTGCCGATTTTTTTTTTCGTTGACGCACACCTCTGGTGTACAGCCTGTCCCCCAGAAAGCAGTCCGAGCGACACCAGGCGTTCTTCAAGGACAATCAGAAGACAATTTACAGATTATCCGCGACTACTTTTTCTTCTTTCAAACCATATTTGCCTATTGGAGTGAATATTGTGGTGCGCGCGAAGCGCGCACCAGATTTGGCTTTAACTCGCCCATGCGCAACTCTGCGATTCCGAAATCAGCGTTCAGAGTAACTGTGGAGATACGATTTTTTTCTCCATTGGAAAGAGCGTAAAAAGTTGGTATATGTACCTCTCAAAATGGTAGGTTCCCTGAGCTTCATTGATGATTCTTGATATGACTGTATATGAACGCTCAACTTCTTACAACTTTATTGACACGACGTTTCGGGCCTAAGCCCTTCTTCAGGTACGCTGAAAAATTGCAAAACAATGTGCATCACCACTACACAGCAACATAGCAGGGTGCTAACGCCGACCTGACACTATACTGGAAACACCGAAGGGGAAGGGAGGGGAGCGGTCACGATGGAGCAGTAGACCAAAATGAAGTGGGACGGACTTAGAGGGCCTTCTTATTAGGGATGATTGGCGACTGTGTCTTATATGTCGCGATTTTCTTGATCATTCATCCTCATATAGTGATAAGCCTCATCGCCGACTTCATTTCCTCCTTGATATTTATCGGTGGTTTCCAGTTCTATATGGTATATGTACCAAAAAATGGTTTGGAATGGTTCCTTGGCACTCGAGAAAAATGGAGAAAACCACGTGATTTTGGTCGAAAAACTGTTAATCTTCTTTTTTTTCAGACGGCGTTCACGATCTTGTGCTACCAGTTTTAGTGTACTGTGCTTATCTGAGTCAAATTCCGGTCCGCAATCGCGTCTCGACACGCTTTGCAGCCGCACGCGCTCGAGTCAGTCGGGTTTCCAGCGCCAAAGCCAACTCGATGGGGGTTTTGTAAACAATTTTCTTCACTTTTATTTAGTTTCCAGTTTCCGAAACCCAACTAGAGTCAGCAGATCGGCAGCTGTGGCGCTGGAAGCTCTTCTGACTTGGAAGCGTGCGGCCGCAAAGCGTGTCGAGACGCAATTGCGGACCGGAATTTGGCCCAGATAAGCACAGTAAATAGGATTTGAGAAGTGCGCAGGACGCCGCAGAAAGTGTGCGGTCCCCCAGAGGGAATACGCAGGACGTCGTAGAAAGTGTGCGGGACAATAGTGGGAGTGCGCAGGACGCTGCAGAAAATGTACGGGACTCGAGTGAGAGTGCACAAGACGCCGTAGAAAGTGTGCGGTAACCGAGTGGGAGTGCTCAGGACGCCGTAGATAGCGTGCGGGCTCCCAATGGGAGTGCGCAGGGCGCCGTAGAAAGTGTTTGGGCCCCCAAAGTGGGAGTGCGCAGGACGCCGTAGAAAGTGTGTATGACCATAGTGGGAATGCGCAGGATGCCGTAGAAAGTGTGCGGTACCCCAGTGAGAGTGCGCAGGACTCCGTATAAAATGTACGGGATCCCAGTGGTAGTGCGCAGGACGCCGCAGAAAGTGTGCGGTCCCCCAGAGGGAATACGCAGGACGTCGTAGAAAGTGTGCGGGACAATAGTGGGAGTGCGCAGGACGCTGCAGAAAATGTACGGGACTCGAGTGAGAGTGCACAAGACGCCGTAGAAAGTGTGCGGTAACCGAGTGGGAGTGCTCAGGACGCCGTAGATAGCGTGCGGGCTCCCAATGGGAGTGCGCAGGGCGCCGTAGAAAGTGTTTGGGCCCCCAAAGTGGGAGTGCGCAGGACGCCGTAGAAAGTGTGTATGACCATAGTGGGAGTGCGCAGGATGCCGTAGAAAGTGTGCGGTACCCCAGTGAGAGTGCGCAGGACTCCGTATAAAATGTACGGGATCCCAGTGGGAGTGCGCAGGACGCCGCAGAAAGTGTGCGGTCCCCCAGAGGGAATACGCAAGACGTCGTAGACAGTGTGCGGGAAAATAGTGGGAGTGCGCAGGACGCTGCAGAAAATGTACGGGACTCCAGTGAGAGTGCACAAGACGCCGTAGAAAGTGTGCGGTAACCGAGTGGGAGTGCTCAGGACGCCGTAGATAGCGTGCGGGCTCCCAATGGGAGTGCGCAGGGCGCCGTAGAAAGTGTTTGGGCCCCCAAAGTGGGAGTGCGCAGGACGCCGTAGAAAGTGTGTATGACCATAGTGGGAATGCGCAGGATGCCGTAGAAAGTGTGCGGTACCCCAGTGAGAGGGCGCAGGACTCCGTATAAAATGTACGGGATCCCAGTGGGAGTGCGCAGGACGCCGCAGAAAGTGTGCGGTCCCCCAGAGGGAATACGCAAGACGTCGTAGACAGTGTGCGGGAAAATAGTGGGAGTGCGCAGGACGCTGCAGAAAATGTACGGGACTCCAGTGAGAGTGCACAAGACGCCGTAGAAAGTGTGCGGTAACCGAGTGGGAGTGCTCAGGACGCCGTCGATAGCGTGCGGGCTCCCAATGGGAGTGCGCAGGGCGCCGTAGAAAGTGTTTGGGCCCCCAAAGTGGGAGTGCGCAGGATGCCGTAGAAAGTGTGCGGTACCCCAGTGAGAGTGCGCAGGACGCCGTATAAAATGTACGGGATCCCAGTGGGAGTGCGCAGGACGCCGCAGAAAGTGTGCGGGCCCCCAGTGGGAATGCGCAGGACGCCGTAGAAAGTGTGCATGACCAAAGTGGGAGTGCGCAGGACGCCGTAGAAAGTGTTTGACACCCCACTGGAAGTGCGCATGAAGCCGCAAAACGTGTACGGAGTCTCAGTAGGGAAGCGAGGGTAGTTTTTTTATGATTGAGGGTCAGAATTTTCAGGAGTTATAGTTTACAGCAGTGGAAGTAGGACCTGGTGAGGTTGCGGACTCTTCGTAACATACTGTAGTCTGATTGTGTTATCACTCATTTTTTCGAAATAAGTGAGATTGGTCGGTGAGTTTTTGTTTTCCCCCTCCATTTTCACCTGTTTTCATTGCTTCCACAGATGTAGTCGTATCGGTGAACATATAGACTCACCGATCTATCAAAGCTGTTCCGGAAAAATGAGTGATACCACTAACAAACTACCGTATGTTGCCACGAGTCCGCAACCTCACCAGGTCCTACTTCCATTGCTGTGGACTATATGGTTCTCAGAGAACACCGATTCGTACCAGTTTCATTATTTGCGGAAGGCAGAAGCTGTCATAGGAGGTTTCGTCTCTCCAAAATGGGAATCGCTAAACAAAAATCAGGTCAAAAAGGGAACCTTTGGGGAAATATATGAGATTTCTAAAAGTTTAGCTTCCTGGCAAAAGTAATGATTTGGCAATGTTATAATTTCAAGAAATCAAGTCGTTGAAAAAAAAATTTAAAAAAAACGTCTTCAATATCTTAAGAAATGATTTGGCGCAAAATAACCACTAGTAATGAAAATACTGGGAAATGTACTGAAATGACCAAAACCGGATTTGGCGGTCATTCATAGGCCAACTTTTGATAAGTATATAGTGACTGACGAGCGATTACATTTTACAAGATTCTCCGTTAAACTTATCAAAGCTAAATCAAGCGCGCAACGGAAACCGTAAAACATTTCATTGAAGCTGTAATACGGAAATCAGTTTGGGTCAAACAGTGTAAACGTAACGCTCAAATCCGATGCGTGCTTGATTTAGCTTTGATAAGTTTAACGGAGAAGCTTGTAAAATCCTTTACCTCGTCTCTCACTACTTATAAAAAGTTGGACTATGACTGACCGCCAAATCCGATTTTAATCATTCCACTAAATTTCCCAGTATTTTCATTACTTGCGGTTATTTTGCGCCAAATCATTTTTTAAGATATTTCAAGACGTTTTTTTAAAAATTTTTTTCAACTTCTTGATTTCTTGAAATTATAACATTGCAAATCATTACTTTTGCCAGGAAGCTAAACTTTTAGACTCAAACTATTGATTTTGAAAAATAAAAGAAAAAACTCTACAGCAACATGGGAAGTTCTCCTATGATCTGCCTCAAACGAGCCTCACCGCTGCCCGTGGTCACCTCCACCTGTCTTTGACGAGACTCCTATCTGGAAGACAGGCTGCACGTGCAAAACCAAAACTATCTCGATTTTTGTTGCTGCCGTGGCGGTAAACAAGCGAAGAAGTGGAATCAAGAAGAGAAGTTTCACGAAATCATTGAATCTCAGAGAAAAAAACTACATATTTTAAAGAAGAAATCCTCAAAAGGCGTGCAAATCCCTGCCACACCCATTTCGTGCCATCATTTTATAGAGTTCCAATCTCAGACCCCCAAACTTCGTGAACGATCTCAGCCAAGCTCAGATATTCGCTTGAACACAAGAGGTAGGATGTCGTCTTCAGTGTCTCATGAAACCTTCGAGAATCCTAGCCTAGACCCACTATCATAGATCGTGTGGCACTAATTTATTCTGTTTCCGGGCCCAAAAACTCTGAAACGCAAGCGGAACGGAACAGCCCAAAAAACACCGGAAATACGGAAACGGAATCGGAAACGGAACAGTTCCGCACAGCCCTGGTGTCGACTATACTTCTATGAGGAGATCCACATTAAGGTTTCTGGTGGTGGAGACGTCGCTCGTTGTCTCGTCTGATCAGTACCGAGGTCTGCCGCCATCTTCTCCTCCTTGTGCATTCAGCGTGCAGAGCGCTTCAGGAGCGGATTTGCTAGGTGAGATACTAACTCCCAGAATGCCTCCAGAAGAATTTAATTTTATGTTAGCAATCCAGATTTGTAGACAAATGCCGCAGGTGGCAGAAATAGCTGCAATAATCAGCAGTATTTGCCCCCTTGTGAGCTAAGAACTACGAGATACCGACTTTATTGGGTCGTACGGCTCCTACTAGAACGCTCAAGTCGTTGAATGCGTGAAAAACGAGTCAAAACTGCCGTTTCTGTACCATATTGGGCCACGAAAACATGCAGACTCCGCTCATTTCCTTTGTACTGTGCTTATCTGGGCCAAATTCCGGTCCGCAATTGCGTCTCGACACGCTTTGCGGCCGCACGCGCTCGATTCAGTCGAGTTTCCAGCGCCTAAGCCGACTCTAAATGGCTTTTTTATACAGTTTTCTCCGATTTTGTTTAGTTTTCAGTTGCTAAAACCCACCTAGAGTCAACAGATCGGCGGCTGCTGCGCTGGAAACTCCTCCGACTCGGGAGCGAGCGGCCGCAAAGCTTGTCGAGACGCAACTGCGGACCAGAATTTGGCCCAGAGACGCACAGTAGATTCTGCCTAACTGGTTCTTTATCATCCGAATATAGTTGCACAAGTTCAAAAAAAATCTCGAATGAACGAAAATTGAAAATTTTTTGTTCGAAACATTTTCGAGTGAACGAAAACACAAAAACTTTGGTTCGAAATGTTTTCGAACGAACTAAAAATAAAAAAATCGTTTGGAAAATTTTGAAATTCCGGAGTATGGAAACTAATCGAAATGTCGTTTTTTTCTAAATTCGTCCGAAATTTCGGATTTTTCCGAAACCCGTTTGAAATCTTGAGTTTTTTTTTCTCGAATGTTCTCCGAAATTTCACACGTAGCGCTAGTTCAAAGACATTATGCTTACCACAACCTGTAATCCCTCAGAATATCAGGAAACGGACCACAGATTCGTGTTTAGCGCATCATTTAACACTCAGTTTAAAGTTTTGAACCGAGTGCAGAAAAAATTTCCTGAACACCCTGGAAAGTCCTTGTGGGGCATCCTTATCTTTTCTCGAGGCAAGGAAAACGCCATTTCCTGGATTCCCTACAGGCATTCAAAAAATTCAGAAAATTTCGATTACGGATCATTCATGCATGTTCTGTCTCGCGCCCACAACGACGAAAACATTGTTTTCGAAATTTTTGTGGCACCGGTAAAACAGTCATTGGTGAGGGGAATAATACCATTTTCAGTGTCTGTGAGTACATTTTCATCGTTCTCGCTGCGACAACCGATGAGCACAAAGGATCTCGTGATTCGGGATGAGCGCAGTGTGGTCGTCGTCGACCGAAAACCCAAGGTTATGCGAATTTGCACTGTTCCCTCCAACACACCACGAAAGTTATTCCTTCTTCCAGACGTATCGTCTACTTTCCAGTCCAATAACAGTGGAGATTCCAACGAGTCTGAGCTTCCGAGCAATCGTCGTTGTCTCGACAACGGTTGACTGCAACCGTGATTCGTTCCATTGCCCGAGAATCTGTAATCGCTCAACGCCACGAAGTTTGTTTTATAGATACAGTAGCGGTCACAGATCTATTGACATCTGATTTTTTCCAAATACCTTTGCTCTAACTGGGGCTACCAATTTCATCTTCTGACACGATATTCTAGGTCATAATGCCGATATAATTAAGGATGTTGACTATAACGCCAATGAACATCGATGGGGAAGATTATTTGTCAAAATACGCAATCTGCGACTTTTTGTCTCTACTTGAACTCGTTCACTTTCTTCGTCGTTTTCGATATTCACATGGTGATTTTTGTATTTAACAGGATTGGTAGCTCATTCGGAAGTGAAAATTTGTCACATATATGTACATATACCGCATTTTCTCTTTTTGAAGTACATGTACTTCTAATACTCAGGCCCCTATTTTACATGTACTTCTATTAGAGGTGTACTTCAAAAAGAGGCTGTACTTCTAATTCTCAGCACTCATTTTTTGGTGTACTTCTATAAGAGGTGTACTTCTAATAGAGAGTGTACTTTTATTATTCGGGCCAAACTTCTGAATTTCCACTGGTAGGCCGTTTGCAGTTCTGGCATAGATTTCCAGTGTAAGACCGAAAACTTGTGTGTAGTGAAACTTCAGACCGCAACCACAAAATTTTAGCCACTTGGGCTCAACTAAAATGAGGTTTCCACTATCACTGATTTCATATTTTCAAACCCTTTTATTCACACCCGTCAATTTCTTCCAAAAACTGTATAAGTTCGGTAACGCTTCTGTTGACAAGTGCTTTATAAGGAGAAGAGAGACCGATGGGATTCAACTTGTTACAATGGAATTGATCGCCTTTCGAGCCCTCCAGGGCGATTGAAAAACTCCAATCGCTCTCAAGCGACTTGACAACAGCTCTTTCAGAGGCGAGTTCTTTGCGTCCACAATCCAATGTATGTTAAGCCTACCATTGGTGGTTCCTGATTACTTGTCGTAGAAACTATTCCTGTACATGAATGATCCATCCTCGTAACGCTAGGGAATCTTGGCTTTTCAATGAACGTTAAAGGCAAGGTCCGGTCAAATTTTTTGAAACTACCGTTAATCGTCCACGAGGCATCGTCCACGATGAAAACCGAATTTGGGTTTATGCGTTCATTCGGACTAGTGGGCCATGACAATGTCACTCAGAAAGTTTGGAGTTACAAAACCGTCTCTGATTGAAGATTCGCTTACCTCAAATTGGCTTCCTGGGTTTGGGGGGCCGGCCTTGGGGTCGATCCGTTGTTACAAGGAACAAAGCTCCTGGGTTGCTGACGGCGGGCGTGCCTTGACGCGTCGTAGGGCGCAATACACACGCCAGTCAATTTCGAATTCGGCATCGATCGAAAGCAGCCGGCAGCACTGGACGCAGCAGGTGGGTAGCCCATTTTAATTCAGCTGAAGTCGTAGTTGAGCGGCATCCTCGGTGAATTGCTTCCAACGCTGCGCCAAGGAACGAAGCGTAAAACTGTTCCTTGCATTCTCTGCGCAACTATCCCAAGTTGATGCCGGCGCGAAATTCAAATTTGCTATGAACTTTCTAAAAATGGGTTTTTCTCAAAAAGTTGACGTTTTTGAGGGGGCGTTTTGCTACCGTTAGTCACTATAGGGATAGTACAACACGAAAACATCAAAAACCCAAATATGGTTTTCATCGTGTACGATGCCTTTAAATAGATTGGGCTGGCCTAGCTGAACGTCGTCTGGACGTTTCACAAACTCTGAGTCCATGCTTCTAGAAAAAACAGCCTCTAAGTCTAGGATTACGGTATTGCCAGAATGACCGATATTTACACTGCAGTTTTTAAGAATGCATGGACCATGGCTAAAACATGGACGATGGACACACCTTTCTGACTTTTCTGACACAGCGGTTGACGAAAGTGGTTGTATTAACTTGAAGAAGTCCGGTTGCTACGCAGTTTTCCCGTGTTCCTTGGGAATTCCTCGAAATCGAAATTCTGACCGGACCCTGCCTTTAAAGTCGACGTCTTGTTCCAAAACAAGTCAAATTGGAATCACTAAAACCCAATCAAATCAGAATTTTTGCAAAGTATCTGAATGAACTCCATTCATTCTCCGAGAATAACATCAATATCAAGTTCCAGCTTCAAGTTTTTTCTTGGTCATTTGAAGTTCGTTTAAGTTTCATCGGAAGGTCTGCCATACAAGCAATTTTGACCTAGAAAAAAGCTGCCGATAGTTTTTTTTGCAAATACTCAAACTTCATAATATTGAAATAACATCTCGTGCAAACTGGTCTCTAAAATGCCACATTCGAATTGCCAAGCACTTAAGTACCCGAGTACCGGAGGCTTTATCCGAAACGAGGTGTACTTTTAAAAGAGGTGTACTTCAAATAGAAGGTGCACTTTTAATACTCAGACCTCTATTTCATATGTATTTCAAATAGAGGTGTACTTCAAATAGAGGGTGTACTTCTAATACTCAGCCATCCCTTTTAGGTGTACTTCTATTAGAGGTGTACTTCAAATAGAGGTGTACTTCTATTAGAGGAAATACGGTATGATCTATCATATGAGGTTCTGAAAGGGGTCTATCAGCAGCCGTTCTTGTAGAACAGTTCGCCATCACAATACAGGCCGTTCAAAAAAAAATTTGAAGGCTCGCACTAGTCATCTATCAAGACAGGAATCTAGAGAAAGACTTCTCAAGATAAGAGTAATACTGGATGATAGCATAGCACGCACATTAAGCGGCATTCTGAGGCTCAACACTCGAGGCATTAGAGAAAATTTCGAGAAATTTCATGGAACTTGCGTGATTTTGTGGGTGTATTTTCCTGGAGAACTGATATAGAGGTTTTTCAGGTATTACTCAATACTGCCAACTGACTCTGGAGCCTTTGCACGTCGTCCCATCAAATTGCTTTTGATGGGAGCAAGGCATCAGAAGGCCAGGCTAGTGTGGACGACGGAGCATCTTCACTTGACTTCACAGCAATGGAGAAAAGTAGTTTTTTTAGCTTAATGTGGTGCTACAAACAAGCGAGGCGTAGACTCAGCAGGGGAAACTACTTTTTTCCATTGCTGTGGAGTCAAGTGAAGATGCTCCGTCGTCCACACTAGCCTGGCCTTCTCAGGCCTTGCTCCCATCGAAAGCCATTTGATAGGACGACATGCAAAGGCTCCAGAGTCAGTGTGTCGACGCTTGGCAGTATTGAGTGGTACCTGAGAAACCTCTGTATGAATTCTCCAGGAAAATACACCCGCAAAATCACCAAGTTCCATGAAATTTCTTGAAATTTCCTCCAATGCCTTGAGTGTTGAGCCTCAGAATGCCGCTTAAAGGCAGTGTTCACGATAATCTTCGATTGTGAGATTAATCGCTAAATCGACTGTTTGGCCCCCGAGTAGAACTGAAATGACGAAGAAACCGAGGAAAACTCACCAGAAGGTCACAAAATTCTTTACCCTGATCCCGCTTCTTTACTCTCATTGGAACTGTTTATTGTGACAATAAAATCGTTTGAGCACCCGTTTTCTGCAATTCTCTATTTTGTGTTGCTCCGTTCTTTTCTTCGGACCCTAACTGACACTGTTTTGCCTACAATATTCTTCCATTCTAGATTAGCCCCATTTTTCACAGGTGACATCCACCGTGGGCATGTTATATCCAACCGGACAGCTAGTCCAGGCCACAAGATAATGTCACTGAAATAAGACGTTTTAGTGCGTTTCTCGCCGTTTCTTCGTAATTTTGGTAACACGTGGTAGCCAATGCATTGTTTTGAGTGAAAAACTCGGGAACGGAAATCATCGTGAACACTGCCTTTAGAGGCAGCAGACACGCACAAAAAAGTTGTTGAGATAACTACATTAGTGAGATCTTGAGGGCCCTAGAAGAGCCCTCACGAAGTTGGAAGAGTTGAAAACGAGTTAAAATGACCGTATTTGAGCCGTATTGAGTCACAAAATCATCCTTTCTCCGCCCACCGATACGGGCTCCGCCCTTCAATACAAATGTTCAAGGCTCGATTGCGGTCATTTCGGCTCATTTTTTACGCTTCTAAGGTCGTAGAAGCTCCAGAAAGGGCCGTAAGAGTACATTAGCGTCGTTATCCCAACAAATTTGTCACTAGCTCCGCTATTTCAGCCAATGCGGTAAAACTCGTCCACATCTGGGCCAATATAGAACGAACCGTTATATCTTCATTTCAGTCGATTTTCTTCCGGTTTTTTCGTTATCTCTGAATATTAACAGCTTCAGACCTTTGATTCATTCCATAAAATTGATATCATTTTTGAGCGTGTATGCTGCCTTTAATGTGCGTGCTATGATATCATCCAGCATGGTTCTTATCTCAAGAAGTGTTTCTTTAGATTCCTGTCTTAATAGATGACTAGTGCTAGCCTTCAAAATTTTTTAAACGGCCTGTATTGTGATTGCCCACTGTCTTCCGAAAACTGCTGCTGATAAACCCCTTTCAGAACCTCACATGATAGATCTTTGATCACTATAAAGTAAATTACTACTTTTAAATAAGCTACCAAACCTGTAAAATACAAGAATTACCAAGTGAATATCGAAAACGACGAAGAAAGTGAACGAGTTTGATTAGAGAGAAAAAGTTGCACATTTTGAATATTGTCAAATAATCTTCCCCATCGATTTACATTCGCGTTATAGTCCTGCAACATCCTTCATTATATCGGCATTATTCTAAAATATCATATTAGGAGACGAAATTGATAGCCCCAGTTAGAGCAATGATATTTGGAAAAAAGCCGATGTCAATAGATTTATGGCCGCTACTATACATACATATTGTTTTCAAAAAAGCGGAAACTTCTACCTTAAAGGCACAGGACACCCAGAAAATTAATTCTCAGATTTTATGCTTATCTTGGGAAGAGTCTCACGCTGATCACAGTGGTATCTCTGGAATCTCACAAGACCCCCTTTTAACAGAATTATAGCTCTTCAAAGATGCCTAGATTTTTAGGGTGAAAATTTGGTGGACGAGTTGTCTCAGGCCTGTATTTCTTTTCATTTGCAATCGTTGCGCGAGAGCGAGCCAGGATAAGGAGACAGCCCGGCAATGGACTGAAGAACGACGATTTGTTGGAATTCATCCATCCATTGAGCCGCTATAGAGCTCGAAAATCTGTTAGGGGGTCGGGCCTGTGGTGGTGAGCGAAGGGGGTCGGGCCTGTGGTGGTCGCTTATTACTCGCTTGTTTGGAGGAATTGAGATCTCGTATTTGGCAAGTGTTATACAGGAGGGGTCTTCTACATAATTACATGAAAATCTCAAAATTTATATCTGAGGATGTACTGTGCCTTTAAAAGCAGTGTACACGAGAACCGTTTCCGATTATTTTTTTCTGTTTTGCGCAGGTAGGTGTACGAGGTTGTGATATAGAGGTCACACAATACAATAAAGTTTTGTAGAAAAACTCTCTCGGAGCATCCAACTTTTTTCACCCCGTCTTGATAACAAAACTCTGAATCTCATCGGTCAACGCTAGCAGTGTAATGGTTATTCTCTTTCACGGAAAGAAAGTAGTGGCCAATTTGAATTTATTTATTTATTTATTTATTAAAGATCTTAATCGCAACGGCACGCAAAATAGAGCCTCTTTGCGAAGATTTCTGCGTTCTTCCTGGCGTTGCCCTCCATCAATTCATATTATAGTCCAGCATACAACGTCTTTCGCTTTCCGACAATGGCGCTGTTTCTTCAAACCAGCGTATCCGTCGCCTTCCTTCCAACGAGAGTTCCTGGAAAGTCAGCAAACATGGTAGGCGTACAGACCCACGCTCGCCAACTGCGGATTGGGTCGGGTCTTCTCTGTTCCGTTCTTCTTGAGTGACGGTGTGATAGTAAGGATGGAGAAGCTGCTGGAAGTCGACCGCTCACGATCGCATGACGGAGAAAACTGAAATTCGAATTGTTAGTGGTTAATAAAGGTCTTCCTTTGATTAGATCCACTTCTACAAACTTTTATTGATCTTTGCGAAAGATCAATGAAATCTATAATCCCAGAAAACCGATGAAATTTTACGGCGGTGATTTCAATTGATGGAAGACTCTAAAAAATTCACAACTGCCAAGACCGCTGATTTGCTTGAAGAGAGGCGAATACCATCACACTGCAGAGGTTTGTATTTTACATGTAATACGCTAATAACTTTTTTTGCCTCTCTATTGTCGAAAACTCTCGCAAAATAAGAAGTCTTTGATACACACGTTCGAATGCGAAGATTCCTAGGAACGAAGAATTTTCGGATTACCTAAAATTGTACATAGTGGCGCCTCCCCCCCCCCCCTAAAACGCCTTTTCAGACCACAGAGCAGTTTTCACGGGGCTGCTGTATTATCAATGCGCAACATTAAGGTCTCTAGCTTTACCAACTATCTGCATTGGTGAAAACACTGGATTGAGAAGAAAAAACCAGATGTGGTTTTCTGCGTGGACGCTGCCTTCAGGAAGAGGCTGCATTTTGTCTGGCACCTAATACATACTGTGATTATTGCACCCGAACGGAATTCCGAAAATCTCAATGTTCCTTTGGATAGTTCACTCAAATGGGTTCTTCAACATGTCCCGGATTTCAGAGCAGGTATACCCTTCTCACCTGGAATATTAAGGCTCGAAGCGTAAACCAGTTCTGGGCTAGGGGGCTCGTTCCAGTTGAGTTAGGATAATTACCCCAGTTGTGTCCGAACCTTAACCTTCGTTAAACCACTTATCAACGACATCGCTCTCACCCAGTTTCAGAAAAGGCGGCCGTATAAGGGCCTGCAGTAAAGTTGTACAACTTAAAAAAAGAACAAAAATTGAAAAAGTTCCGTTCAACAAAGTTTCTAATCTAACGAACCAAAACGCATGAAAAAATTTCGAGAAACCTTTCAAAAAATTTTCGAAAATTCTGTACAACTATAGTCTGCAGAGTTCAAGTCGCTGCGTTGCTCGCTGCCATGAACAGCGCTGGGTAATGCAATATCGATCACATTCGACGACAGGGACGATCGGCGCAGCCTTAAGGGTGACGAGGGGGCACCGGAGAGTGTTTTGACTCAGCGACGGCCCTGTGTCACTGCTAGCGCACAACAGCCCACGCCGCGACTATAAGGTGTCTTTCAGAGTTCGATCGCCTCGCGACGCGATGGGATGATAATCATGAGCATCGATCGTGATCGCGTAGCACGTCGACACGTATTCAAAACATGCCATCGCGTCGCTCGGCGATCGAACTCTGAAAGAGGCCTAATGCTCGGGCACGATTTCGTCGTCGTGTCAGTGCTGACGCTCCCTTAGATTTCAGCCTTTTCGTAAGAAGTGAGGCGCTGCTCGGTTAGGTCACAAACAATTTCTCGGCGCTAAAACTAGTGGATATACCTTTTCTCGAAAGATTTTTAACATCCAAGTACATATGTGCATTGTAACTATCTTATTTTGAAGGAGTTCTCGGTGGTAGAAACAGAGAAGAAAATCACTTTTCGTCAATCACTGAATGGCGGAAGCCGCATCGCGACTAGGAGCGCGTGGGGTGAACCGGTTACGGATACAATACGATCGATATCGCTCACCGTGCATTTTCCCATCACCAACACTCATCGAGTTTATCTTTTCATCTCTCCTTTATCATTCCTTTTCCTCAATTCTTTTTTTTTGCCCTATCAATTGTTCGGACAGTATTCCTGTATCTACACATTGGGCGCCGTTGCGCATTTTTTTCTTTCATGGTATGTTTTGGACCGCATAGTTTTATATCTCCGAGATTCACACTCGAAAAACTACAGAAAAGTTCTTAAATGACCATATTAAGAAAATGGGGAATGAGAAGAAAGAGGGAAAATAAAGAAGAAGGAATTGGAGAATGTCGACCATGGGAAATCAGCGGTCAACGATATCAATCTATATTTACTTGGACAGGAGCTCTCAACACACACAGAGGGAGGAGTTGCCCGTTTTTTTCTCAGTTCGACCCGTTACGCTACTCAATGCAAGCGAGGTGGTCCCTAGTGGAATTAGAGCCGCCGAATGCGAGACAACTCCTCCCCCAGTATGTAGAGAGCCCCTGTCCCACTTTGACCCATGACGAGACCAGCCGCATGCTCGACACGCGCGCTCCTAGTTCCGACGTTTTCTTAGGTATCATTATTCCCTCCAGAGGATAATGATACCTAAGCAATTTGTAGCGCAAAAACATTTCCGACATTTGCGACATCGAAAATACACAGTGCGACAAACGCGCCAAACAGGCGTGATTACGTAGTTCAGAGGTTTTTAAATAGACTTTTTTTCCGGGAAATCAGGTGCTTGTTGTTATCCTCTTCTTCGTGGACTTATCTACGCAAAAATATCGAAAACGGTTTCTCTATAGTGAGCATTGCCTCTGAAGGGTTTTGAAGCGCGATAGGATGTTATATTCGATTTCCAAGGGAAAGCGTCTTATCGCACTTCAAGAGGTGGAGTACTCATTTCTCCCCGAGCGTCCACCTACCATATTGAGATTGGCAGATCGAAACCTTATCGTAGCCAAACCTTGGCCAAACATGGCGATGATGAGTTGTTGGCTTGAAATTTTTCTTCGAGCAAACTTGGTTCTGTCTCGGTGCTCGCATAAATAAACCCAAACATTTGTGTTGTTAGTGAAAAAGATGTCGGAATGGGTCAAGTCCCTGTTGCCAACCTCCGAAACGCTGTTGAGCTTCCACCATCCAACTAGGACACGAGTGTTGACCGTAGCTTGCAGACTGTTCTTCCGCATGTCTTCCTCCCTCAGCGCAGTGCGATTCGATCGACAGCTGTCAAATTGATGAAACTGGTTGTGCGAATGGAACTGATCAGGTTTTTTTTCTTCAAATACACACCACTGGTTGCTCATTTTGACCTTTTTTAGTTTGCACCTTTGAAAAGCTCATTTCGTTACGACACAATACTGACCTCGAGCCAGCTGATGCTTGTCGGATTCTTCGTCCTCAACGGAGCTTTTATCCGTGAGCTCATCTCCATTTATGAACATATTGCAGGGTGGCTGAAAAGTGTAGGCGAGACCAAAACATTTCTATTTGAAAACGATATAAGCTCTGTCTGAATAAGACTTTCCGCCCACGCTGTCAGCGTGCGTGTTGTGTACCCATCGCGAAGGAATTTTTCCGACCTGTAAATCGATTATTAAGAATATGAGACGAATAGTGAATAATATCCCAGTCAGCTGAACCAGTAGCAATCCGGCAACTCAGATAAATCAAAACAAGTTACCCTTAATATAAATGTATCTTACTTGAATGTCTCAAGTAACTTACATTTATATTACATGTAACATACATTTATATTACATGTAACCTGAATTTATATTGCATGTAAGTTACACTTATGTTACATGTAACTTACATTTATACTTTCACTATGGGTGGCCACACATGACTCAAACGACACGCGACGCAGGGAGCGCATCCTAGACAGCACACTACGCGAACAATGCTGTGCGGAGCCTCCCCTGCTGGTGTGGGGTCAAGTATACTCTGTTTATCTTGAATTTCACAAAACACGGTCCGCCAATAGTCCTCTAATTGGCCCGCTAGTACCGTAGTGTACGCCCACGACGCGTTCTCGGCAGACCCGGGTGTGCACCCGGTGTGCAGAGCAATCGATTCGTCAATGCCGTCACTCGGCCACCCACCGTGCCACCCGGGTCTGCTGAGAACGCGTCGTGGACGTACACTACGGTCCTAGCTGGCCAATTAGAGGACTATTGGCGGACCGTGTTTTGTGCAATTCAAGATAAACAGAGTATACCTCAAACTTGGGTAAATGAACCAATAGCAACGCCAGTCGTAAGCCTGACCCCACGAGTGCGTCGTACATCCCCCTTGGAAATATCTTTTCGGCCGATTTAAGTTACTTGCGACTTATATTGTGCCATTTAAGTTACATGTAGCAAATCTGAGGCGCAATGCACACAGTGTCCTCTCAGAAATCGAAAACAAGTTACTCGTAACATATCTGAGCCGATGTAAGTTACTTGCGACTTATCCCTGGTCGTTTAAGATACATGTAACATATCGGAGGCACACCGCACGCAGTACTCAGAAAAATCAAAACAAGTTACTTGTAATATAAATGTAACTTACTTGAATGTCTCAAGTAACCTACATTTATATTACATGTAACATACATTTATATTACATGTAACTTAAATTTATATTACATGTAAGTTACACTCATGTTACATGTAACTTACATTCGAATTTTCACTATGGGTGGCCATCACGTGACGCAGACGACACGCGACGCAGAGCGCGCGTCTCAGACCACACACTAAGCAAAAAAAATGTGCGGGGCCTTCCCTGCTGGTTTGGGGTCAAGTACCTCAAACTTGTGTAATTGAACCAACAGCAACGCCAGTCGTAAGCGTGACCCCGCGAGTGCGTCGTACATCCCCCTGGTAAATATCTTCTAGGCCGATTTAGGTTACTTGCGACTTTGTTGCGCCATTTAGGCTACATGTAACATATCGGAGGCGCACTTCACGCACTGTATTCTCAGAAATCGAAAACAAGTTACCTGTAACATATCTAAGCTGATGTAAGTTACTTGCGACTTATCTCAAGTCATTTAACTTACATGTAACATTTCGGAGGCGCACCCCACGCAGTATCCCACCGATATGTTACATGTAACTTAAATGACCTGAGATATGTCGCGAGTAACTTACATCGGCTCAGATATGTTACAAGTAAGTTGTTTTCGGCCTTTTATGTTACAAGTAACTTGTTTTAATTTTTCTGAGTATCCGGCCGATTTGTTACATGTAACTTAAATGGCCTGAGATAAGTCGCAGGTAACTTACATCGGCTCAGATATGATACAAGTAACTTATTTTCGACCTTTTATGTTACAAGTAACTTGTTTTCATTTTTCTGAGAATGTGATGACTTCAAAGAGGCAGCCAATCTGAGTTCGGTGACGCCTACTCAGAAAAATGAAAACAAGTTACTTTCAACATAAAAGCCGAAAACAAGTTACTTGTAACATATCTGAACCGATGTAAGTTACTTCCGACTTATCTCAGGTCATTTAAGTTACATGTAACAACATATCAGCGGGATACTGCATGCGGTGCGCCTCCGATATGTTACATGTAACTTAAAGGTAGTGGTCACGATGAGAAACGTTATCGAAAAAACTACAAAAATCAGCTTAGATGGAAAACAGCTCAAAAACTATGAAGGTAGCGCGGTGAAAAACGGGCTAGAACTAGAGTTATTAAGACCATAAATTTCCAGTTCGTGCACACGTGCACAGAAAGATCACAGTCTCATGCCAAGCGGCTAACAGTAATCGACATTCAGAGGAAGAAATAAATGCAAATTTACCTAATAAAACAGTTGAACAATGAAAGCAAGCTCTTCAACCAATTATTTTTGACTAGATGTGTACATAAATCCGAAAGTTCATTGATTGAAATTCAATTTCAAGCCAGCTGATGTTCTCGATATTAGAGATCATCGATGCCGATGATGTGGGGTGGACTCTTCCACCATCAAAAGACAAGGAAGTTCAGGCTTCGAATTTGGCCCAGAACAGCTATTTTTTCGCGATTTTTTCTTACAGGTTCTACTACTCTATGCCCAGAAAGGGATTCAGAGAGGAAAAGAAGACGAGCATATTTGAGCGCGACCACTGCCTTTAAATGGCACAATATAAGCCGCAAGTAACTTAAATTGGCCAATAAGGTATTTCCAAGGTTGATGTACGACGCACTCGCGGGGTCAGGCTTACGACTGGCGTTGCTGTTGGTTCAATTACCCAAGTTTGAGGTACTTGACGCCACACCAGCAGGGAAGGCCCAGCGCAGCATTTTTTTGCGTAGTGTGTGGTACGGGACACGCCCTCTGCGTCGCGTGTCGTCTGCGTCACGTGATGGCCACCCATAGTGAAAATTCAAATGTAAGTTAGATGTAACATAAGTGTAACTTACATGTAATATGAATTTAAGTTACATGTAATATAAATGTATGTTACATGTAATATAAATGTAAGTTACTTGAGACATTCAAGTAAGTTACATTTATATTACAAGTAAATTGTTTTGATTTTCCTCCTACAGTTGCCACCGTTGAACTAGAATTATTCTCGAAGAATAGCGTTGACTACAAAACTCTCACTAGTCAACGTATTTGAACCTGCACCGCACCGATCTACGCGATGGATTCCAAACACAGGGCCTTGGACCACTACGCCACAGGTGTATTACCAAAGAATCCTTCCTGTTTTCCTACATACAATCCCTCCACAGTTGTTCGAATCCATTCCAACTTTGATCAAACTATCGGTTGTACATAAATATGGGTTTCGCCAACGTGCAAATTTGTTGAATCTTTCAGATACAACATTTTTTCAACCATCGATGATGAGATTTTGAAATTTTCCGCGAAAATCATCAAAGCGACAGAAAATTAGATTTGAAAAACGATTCTGAGATTTTCTTGCTGAGAGGCCACTTACCACTGATACCATGATATACAATGCTTTGTAGTATGACCGTCGAGCAACCTCGTGTTTTTTTCCACAAGGTGAACCAAAAAATTCAAAATATTTTTTTTTATTATGGACTAATTTTTTCCTTAGTCTGTTCCACGCTTCCCAGTAGTGAACTTGTTTTAAGAAGAGGAAACGAAGTTAACGGCAGTGTTCACGATGATCATCCTCGTTGACTTTCCACAGTAAAGTGATAGAAGAGAAGGATCCTAGGCTCCCAGTGCCAAAGGAACGGTAGAAAACGAGCAAACGAGCCAGGAGTGGCAAAACAACGACTGCGTTTTGGTGCCCCAGACATGCCCCGTGCCCCAGATCCGCCCCGTCAAAGGAGCAAATGAAGACTCAGATTATAGGAATGATCAAGTGAAGGAAGTGCTGATAAGTGAGCTGTTTGCTTCATTGCACTGATAGGTATCATCCTTCTAGCGGTCATTTCCTCCACGCTCAAAAATCAACGTAAACAAAGGAGAGCCTATTTTGGCTCAGAAACGCGTCTTTCGTGTCCTTTTTAAGCATGCCTTGCTATAGAGTGCACCACTCCTTTCGTAAACAGTGGAGATATCGGAAGTGAAATTTATCGTGAACACTGCCTTTAAGATAAAATCCGCACTCAGATTAACAATCATACAGAATTTAGTAACTAGTACACGCGGATCACGTAAGTTTTATGCTTTTTCTCGAGAACGAAATGATTTCTCAGCCACATTCCTTACATGGGTTTCGTTGCAAATCTTATTTTACCTGGAGTGGAGTACTTGGAGTTACAGGAAAAAAATCTGAAATGGTTGAATATGGCCACAACAACATCTAGGAATTTGAAGTTGAGCTAAGAACGGGAGTAAAGCACGTAAAGTCTATAAAGGAGATGTATTCATTACAGCTACGCACAATTCGGCGTAAATCTCCCACTAGTCTTCGCCAAAAATCATTAAATCTTCATTTGAACCTTCAAACGTTTCGCCTGTCATTCCTATCAGCTGGCAGCGGAGCTGGATGGCCGCCAGCCGGCGGGTGCAATTTTTCCTTGCCCATCTAGACAACGAGGTGGGCCACCGTTCTGTGCTGGGGTGATAAATGAACAGCGCACTGGTCGGTTCGCAAGCGCTCCACGGCCCTCTCACGGGCGCACTTTCCTCAAGAAGTCGCCACCTTTGGACGTGCAGGATCCCACGCCTGCGGTATCGACCGAACTCCTCTTCGCATCGCGCGCTATTTCTTTTTTCTCTGCAGCGGTGAGCGAAGTCACCACCCGCCTCGCAAAAGAACGCTCACTGCTTCCAGGTGCCTGACTACAACGTTCATTAACTTGAGCGTCGCGCGTGCATTTCTATACCTGCGTGTTCACATTAATAGTCGATCAGTGATTGACACAGTCCCCACGCAGTGACAGCAGGTAGCAGCCACCTTCCGCGGGGATTGCAACTAGCCCTGGTTGCAGTCGTGGTGGGCTCGTCAGAAAGAATGCAACGGCTGCTCGACAAGCACGCCGACCGCTTGGGCGGACAGTCTCATTCGGACAGACTTTATTTACATACATATGGTCCCTTTGTCAAGTTTACCCTAGAGAATGGACGAGGTTCGATCACTGCGGCGGGCCGTGCTATCTTCACGACACCGACGGCCAGCGGGCTTTCGATCGCACGCGACTATCTACCCGCAGTCCCGTCCATTCAGTAGATCAAATTCTGCAAAGAGACTTTACACTGCTCAGTGACACCTTCTTTTCCAACATTTCTTGTACAGAATATAATATTGCAGTTTTCTTCCTCATGTTGTCTGTTTGCTCTGTTAGCGCATGCTTCTCACGGAAATTGTTTCGAGACAAGTCGAGAGCCTCTCGGATGACATTCATCAAATATCTCAGGTCAGTTAGGTGCTGCCTCAACTAAATGTGGCAATTCAAATCATACAGTGGGTTTTACATAGAAAGCTCTAAAATGTGATTTAGGGAAGCAAGTGCACCTTCAAATCCGTCATCAAAGAGGAACTCCCCCTCCCCGATGGCTCGGCGCCCAGCTGACTCGATTCTGACACGCATCAACTTCGCCCCTTCACCAGCGCTTCGAGAACTTGAGCCTGGTGACCGATTCCAATCTTTCAAAAAAAAATCTCTACACCACTCACTTCCAATTTGAATAGTGTGGTCCGCGTCCTTCAATCAGTAAGCCGCGATGCAGCTACGCGGCACCACGCGCGAAAGTGTGCCGTAATAGCTATTGATCGTATGATTTTGCATCGAAATCGACATCGCGGCCTAGGTGCCGTTTATAGTTACGGCGAAGTGCTATACTGCGATGGCGAAGCACACATTATAGGAGGTTTGTAGACCGAGTACACAGAAAAGGAGAATCCTCGAACGAGTTAGGCTGGTGTACTCGGCATGCGCTGCGGAAGGCCGCCGCATCCACGTCGCTGCCTAAGCGCGTGGTTTTTTTGAGGGCCCGCTGTTAACGCGCTCCAGAGGCGACGTGCGCGCAGCGGCTTTTCTTCGTGCGCGTAGCCTATACTAGCCTAGCTCGTCTGAGACTCCTACCTTCCGGTCCTCAAACCTCAAAGAATTGTACTGTGCCACGTTCATCTATAAACGACGTCATGAACTTCTTTCAGGCCCCCCTCAGGGGCCGCATACATAAGCTCTAGTGCACCCCTAGTGACCTGTCGGCTTCGATTATCACCAGCAGCGGAGCGGTTGGCCTCGGTGAAATATAATAAATGATGAGGAGTTTTCGACGAAAAAGCCACCGCTCCTCGTTGTGATAATCGAAAACGAGAGTTCACTTGTGTCGGAATAGAGTCTTCCTCTTTCCTAGCGTTGCTCTCCCCTCGAAGTCCATATATGATTTGTCAATAAGCGAAATTGACCAATCACCGCAGGGCTTCGCGAGGACGAGGCATTCTGAGAGAAACATGCATAGTGCGCATGAGCGCATTCGTGTGGTGCAATAACGTGCTAATCAATAGTATCGACCGAAATCTCGTTGATCCATATTCGAGGTGTGCTATTGCTGCGATCCGCGAAAGAAATCTAAAAGGAATTCTATCAAAAAGGGCTCTTCCAAGCGAAAGAGGTTTGGTTGGCGTCAGAAACGTTCCAACAAAAAGTGAAAAATAGGTAAGTAGATTGAGGAGAGTCTACAAAAAGTGAACTTTATTTTCTGAGACTGATTTTCCTGGCCGATACTTCTTAACAGCGAGAACAAACCGTTGAGGTGTTCTACACGGAAGCACTCTGTGGTTCCACAAATGGTCCTGATTACGCGAGAACCGTTTAAATGTACGTGCATGTAAACCTAATACTTACCATCAGAATAGAAGATGATGTCAAAAAGACAGACAGATTAGCTCCAGCTGCTACGAGAAGCGAAACCAAAGTGCAGCATCTAATAAGAGTATTTTCTTATAATCTCGTCAAAGAATTAAAGTCCATTTTTGGAAACTATTGAACTCATCCTCGTCAAATTCCACAACGGTTTGTTTTTGCTGTTAAGAAGTATCGGCCAGGAAAATCAGTCTCAGAAAATATAGTTCACTTTTTGTAGACTCTCCTCAGTCTACTTGCCTATTTTTCACTTTTTGTTGGAACGTTTCTGACGCCAACCAAACCTCTTTCGCTTGGAAGACCCCTTTTTGATAGAATTGTTCACTTTTTATTGATATTACGAAGTAATATCCCTGAAAATCTTCAATATTTTTCAAATAGCATGGATTGCTATAATAATCAGTAAGCAACAAACTTGTTGCGCACGCTACAAATGAAGCGCTACTCACTTTCCACGACGTCCTGATGACGTCATCAGATGCCCTATGTACTTTACATGACATCCTGATGACGTCATCAGATGCCCTATGTACTTTACATGACATCCTGATGACGTCATCAGATGCCCTATGTACTTTAGATGACACCCTGATGACGTCATCAGATGCCCTATGTACGTTACATGACATCCTGATGACGTCATCAGATGCCCTATGTACTTTAGATGACACCCTGATGACGTCATCAGATGCTCTATGTACGTTACATGACATCTTGATGACGTCATCAGATGCCCTATGTACTTTACATGACATCCTGACGACGTCATCAGATGCCCTATGTACTTTAGATGACACCTTGATGACGTAATCAGATGCTCTATGTACGTTACATGACATCTTGATGACGTCATCAGATGCCCTATGTACGTTACATGACATCCTGATGACGTCATCAGATGCCCTATGTACGTGACATGACATCTTGATGACGTCATCAGATGCCCTATGTACGTTACATGACATCTTGATGACGTCATCAGATGCCCTATGTAGTTTACATGACATCCTGATGACGTCATCAGATGCCCTATGTACGTGACATGACACCTTGATGACGTAATCAGATGCTCTATGTACGTTACATGACATCTTGATGACATCATCAGATGCCCTATGTACTTAACATGGCATCCTGATGACGTCATCAGATGCCCTATGTATGGTTTCCGTTTTCATTTTAGTCTGACGCATGGACCGAGCGGCTGGCCTTGCGGGGTTGGCGGCCTCAGTGGAGAATGGGGTTTCGATTCGCGCGGGGTGATCTACCGTGGCAGCCCCGTCCACTCATCAGACTAAAATGGTTGCGCGAACTCTACGTTACATGACACCTTGATGACGTCATCGGATGCCCTATGTACGTTACATGACTTCCTGATGACGTCATCAGATGCCCTATGTACTTTACATGACATCCTGATGACGTCATCAGATGCCCTATGTGCTTTACATGACATCCTTATGACGTCATCAGATGCCCTATGTACTTTACATGACATCCTGGTGACGTCATCAGATGCCCTATGTACTTTACATGACATCCTGATGACGTCATCAGATGCCCTATGTACTTTACATGACATCCTGATGACGTCATCAGATGCCCTATGTACTTTACATGACATCCTGATGACGTCATCAGATGCCCTATGTACTTTACATGACATCCTGACGACGTCATCAGATGCCCTATGTACTTTACATGACATCCTGACGACGTCATCAGATGCCCTATGTGCGTTACATGACATCCTGATGACGTCATCAGATGCCCTATGTACTTTACATGACATCCTGATGACGTCATCAGATGCCCTATGTACTTTACATGACATCCTGATGACGTCATCAGATGCCCTATGCACTTTACATGACATGCTGATGACGTCATCAGATGCCCTATGTACTTTACATGACATCCTGACGACGTCATCAGATGCCCTATGCACTTTACATGACATCCTGATGACGTCATCAGATGCCCTATGTACTTTACATGACATCCTGACGACGTCATCAGATGCCCTATGTGCGTTACATGACATCCTGATGACGTCATCAGATGCCCTATGTACTTTACATGACATCCTGATGACGTCATCAGATGCCCTATGTGCGTTACATGACATCCTGATGACGACATCAGATGCCCTGTGTAGTTTACATGACATCCTGATGACGTAATCAGATGCCCTATGTACTTTACATGACATCCTGACGACGTCATCAGATGCCCTATGTGCGTTACATGACATCCTGATGACGTCATCAGATGCCCTATGTAGTTTACATGACATCCTTATGACGTAATCAGATGCCCTATGTACTTTACATGACATCCTGATGACGTAATCAGATGCCCTATGTACGTTACATGACATCTTGATGACGTCATCAGATGTCCTATGTACTTTACATGACATCCTGACGACGTCATCAGATGCCTTATGTGCGTTACATGACATCCTGATGACGTCATCAGATGCCCTATGTACTTTAGATGACACCTTGATGACGTCATCAGATGCCCTATGTGCGTTACATGACATCCTGATGACGTCATCAGATGCCCTATGTACTTTACATGACATCCTGATGACGTCATCAGATGCCCTATGAACTTTACATGACATCCTGATGACGTCATCAGATGCCCTATGTACTTTACATGACATCCTGATGACGTCATCAGATGCCCTATGTACTTTACATGACATCCTGATGACGTCATCAGATGCCCTATGTACTTTACATGACATCCTGATGACGTCATCAGATGCCCTATGTACTTTACATGACATCCTGACGACGTCATCAGATGCCCTATGTGCGTTACATGACATCCTGATGAAGTCATCAGATGCCCTATGTTTTTTACATGACATCCTGATGACGTCATCAGATGCCCTATGTAGTTTACATGACATCCTGATGACGTCATCAGATGCCCTATGTACGTGACATGACATCTTGATGACGTCATCAGATGCCCTATGTACGTTACATGACATCTTGATGACGTCATCAGATGCCCTATGTACTTTACATGACATCCTGACGACGTCATCAGATGCCCTATGTACTTTAGATGACACCTTGATGACGTAATCAGATGCTCTATGTATGTTACATGACATCTTGATGACGTCATCAGATGCCCTATGTACTTTACATGACATCCTGACGACGTCATCAGATGCCCTATGTGCGTTACATGACATCCTGATGACGTCATCAGATGCCCTATGTACGTTACATGACATCTTGATGACGTCATCAGATGCCCTATGTACTTTACATGACATCCTGATGACGTCATCAGATGCCCTATGTACGTTACATGACATCTTGATGACGTCATCAGATGCCCTATGTACTTTACATGACATCCTGGTGACGTCATCAGATGCCCTATGTACGTTACATGACATCCTGATGACGTCATCAGATACCCTATGTACTTTACATGACATCCTGATGACGTCATCAGATGCCCTATGTACGTTACATGACATCTTGATGACGTCATCAGATGCCCTATGTTCGTTACATGACATCTTGATGAGGTCATCAGATGCCCTATGTACTTTACATGACATCCTGATGACGTCATCAGATGCCCTATGTACTTTACATGACATCCTGACGACGTCATCACATGCCCTATGTGCGTTACATGACATCCTGATGACGTCATCAGATGCCCTATGTACTTTACATGACATGCTGATGACGTCATCAGATGCCCTGTGTAGTTTACATGACATCCTGATGACGTAATCAGATGCCCTATGTACTTTACATGACATCCTGATGACGTCATCAGATGCCCTATGTTTTTTACATGACATCCTGATGACGTCATCAGATGCCCTATGTAGTTTACATGACATCCTTATGACGTAATCAGATGCCCTATGTACTTTACATGACATCCTGATGACGTAATCAGATGCCCTATGTACGTTACATGACATCTTGATGACGTCATCAGATGCCCTATGTACTTTACATGACATCCTGACGACGTCATCAGATGCCTTATGTGCGTTACATGACATCCTGATGACGTCATCAGATGCCCTATGTACTTTAGATGACACCATGATGACGTCATCAGATGCCCTATGTGCGTTACATGACATCCTGATGACGTCGTCAGATGCCCTATGTACTTTACATGACATCTTGATGACGTCATCAGATGCCCTATGTACTTTACATGACATCCTGATGACGTCATCAGAAGCCCTATGTACGTTACATGACATCTTGATGACGTCATCAGATGCCCTATGTACTTTACATGACATCCTGGTGACGTCATCAGATGCCCTATGTACGTTACATGACATCCTGATGACGTCATCAGATACCCTATGTACTTTACATGACATCCTGATGACGTCATCAGATGCCCTATGTACGTTACATGACATCCTGATGACGTCATCAGATGCCCTATGTACGTTACATGACATCTTGATGACGTCATCAGATGCCCTATGTTCGTTACATGACATCTTGATGAGGTCATCAGATGCCCTATGTACTTTACATGACATCCTGATGACGTCATCAGATGCCCTATGTACTTTACATGACATCCTGACGACGTCATCACATGCCCTATGTGCGTTACATGACATCCTGATGACGTCATCAGATGCCCTATGTACTTTACATGACATGCTGATGACGTCATCAGATGCCCTATATACTTTACATGACATCCTGATGACGTCATCAGATGCCCTATGCACTTTACATGACATCCTGATGACGTAATCAGATGCCCTATGTACGTTACATGACATCTTGATGACGTCATCAGATGCCCTATGTACTTTACATGACATCCTGACGACGTCATCAGATGCCCTATGTACTTTACATGACATCCTGACGACGTCATCAGATGCCCTATGTGCGTTACATGACATCCTGATGACGTCATCAGATGCCCTATGTACTTTACATGACATCCTGAAGACGTCATCAGATGCCCTATGTACTTTACATGACATCCTGATGACGTCATCAGATGCCCTATGCACTTTACATGACATCCTGATGACGTCATCAGATGCCCTATGTACGTTACATGACATCTTGATGACGTCATCAGATGCCCTATGTACTTTACATGACATCCTGACGACGTCATCAGATGCCCTATGTACTTTACATGACATCCTGACGACGTCATCAGATGCCCTATGTGCGTTACATGACATCCTGATGACGTCATCAGATGCCCTATGTACTTTACATGACATCCTGAAGACGTCATCAGATGCCCTATGTACTTTACATGACATCCTGATGACGTCATCAGATGCCCTATGCACTTTACATGACATCCTGATGACGTCATCAGATGCCCTATGCACTTTACATGACATCCTGATGACGTAATCAGATGCCCTATGTACGTTACATGACATCCTGATGACGTCATCAGATGCCCTATGTACTTTACATGACATCCTGAAGACGTCATCAGATGCCCTATGTACTTTACATGACATCCTGATGACGTCATCAGATGCCCTATGCACTTTACATGACATCCTGATGACGTCATCAGATGCCCTATGCACTTTACATGACATCCTGATGACGTAATCAGATGCCCTATGTACGTTACATGACATCTTGATGACGTCATCAGATGCCTTATGTACTTTACATGACATCCTGACGACGTCATCAGATGCCCTATGTACTTTACATGACATCCTGACGACGTCATCAGATGCCCTATGTGCGTTACATGACATCCTGATGACGTCATCAGATGCCCTATGTACTTTACATGACATCCTGATGACGTCATCAGATGCCCTATGTGCGTTACATGACATCCTGATGACGTCATCAGATGCCCTATGTGCGTTACATGACATCCTGATGACGTCATCAGATGCCCTGTGTAGTTTACATGACATCCTGATGACGTAATCAGATGCCCTATGTACTTTACATGACATCCTGATGACGTCATCAGAAGCCCTATGTTTTTTACATGACATCCTGATGACGTCATCAGATGCCCTATGTAGTTTACATGACATCCTTATGACGTAATCAGATGCCCTATGTACTTTACATGACATCCTGATGACGTAATCAGATGCCCTATGTACGTTACATGACATCTTGATGACGTCATCAGATGCCCTATGTACTTTACATGACATCCTGACGACGTCATCAGATGCCTTATGTGCGTTACATGACATCCTGATGACGTCATCAGATGCCCTATGTACTTTAGATGACACCTTGATGACGTCATCAGATGCCCTATGTGCGTTACATGACATCCTGATGACGTCATCAGATGCCCTATGTACTTTACATGACATCCTGATGACGTCATCGGATGCCCTATGTACTTTACATGACATCCTGATGACGTCATCAGATGCCCTATGTACTTTACATGACATCCTGATGACGTCATCAGATGCCCTATGTACTTTACATGACATCCTGATGACGTCATCAGATGCCCTATGTACTTTACATGACATCCTGATGACGTCATCAGATGCCCTATGTACTTTACATGACATCCTGACGACGTCATCAGATGCCCTATGTGCGTTACATGACATCCTGATGACGTCATCAGATGCCCTATGTACTTTACATGACATCCTGATGACGTCATCAGATGCCCTATGTAGTTTACATGACATCCTGATGACGTCATCAGATGCCCTATGTACGTGACATGACATCTTGATGACGTCATCAGATGCCCTATGTACGTTACATGACATCTTGATGACGTCATCACATGCCTTATGTACGTTACATGACATCTTGATGACGTCATCAGATGCCCTATGTACTTTACATGACATCCTGACGACGTCATCAGATGCCCTATGTACTTTACATGACATCCTGACGACGTCATCAGATGCCCTATGTGCGTTACATGACATCCTGATGACGTCATCAGATGCCCTATGTACTTTACATGACATCCTGAAGACGTCATCAGATGCCCTATGTACTTTACATGACATCCTGATGACGTCATCAGATGCCCTATGCACTTTACATGACATCCTGATGACGTCATCAGATGCCCTATGCACTTTACATGACATCCTGATGACGTAATCAGATGCCCTATGTACGTTACATGACATCTTGATGACGTCATCAGATGCCTTATGTACTTTACATGACATCCTGACGACGTCATCAGATGCCCTATGTACTTTACATGACATCCTGACGACGTCATCAGATGCCCTATGTGCGTTACATGACATCCTGATGACGTCATCAGATGCCCTATGTACTTTACATGACATCCTGATGACGTCATCAGATGCCCTATGTGCGTTACATGACATCCTGATGACGTCATCAGATGCCCTATGTGCGTTACATGACATCCTGATGACGTCATCAGATGCCCTGTGTAGTTTACATGACATCCTGATGACGTAATCAGATGCCCTATGTACTTTACATGACATCCTGATGACGTCATCAGATGTCCTATGTTTTTTACATGACATCCTGATGACGTCATCAGATGCCCTATGTAGTTTACATGACATCCTTATGACGTAATCAGATGCCCTATGTACTTTACATGACATCCTGATGACGTAATCAGATGCCCTATGTACGTTACATGACATCTTGATAACGTCATCAGATGCCCTATGTACTTTACATGACATCCTGACGACGTCATCAGATGCCTTATGTGCGTTACATGACATCCTGATGACGTCATCAGATGCCCTATGTACTTTAGATGACACCATGATGACGTCATCAGATGCCCTATGTGCGTTACATGACATCCTGATGACGTCATCAGATGCCCTATGTACTTTACATGACATCTTGATGACGTCATCAGATGCCCTATGTACTTTACATGACATCCTGATGACGTCATCAGAAGCCCTATGTACGTTACATGACATCTTGATGACGTCATCAGATGCCCTATGTACTTTACATGACATCCTGGTGACGTCATCAGATGCCCTATGTACGTTACATGACATCCTGATGACGTCATCAGATACCCTATGTACTTTACATGACATCCTGATGACGTCATCAGATGCCCTATGTACGTTACATGACATCCTGATGACGTCATCAGATGCCCTATGTACGTTACATGACATCTTGATGACGTCATCAGATGCCCTATGTTCGTTACATGACATCTTGATGAGGTCATCAGATGCCCTATGTACTTTACATGACATCCTGATGACGTCATCAGATGCCCTATGTACTTTACATGACATCCTGACGACGTCATCACATGCCCTATGTGCGTTACATGACATCCTGATGACGTCATCACATGCCCTATGTACTTTACATGACATGCTGATGACGTCATCAGATGCCCTATATACTTTACATGACATCCTGATGACGTCATCAGATGCCCTATGCACTTTACATGACATCCTGATGACGTAATCAGATGCCCTATGTACGTTACATGACATCTTGATGACGTCATCAGATGCCCTATGTACTTTACATGACATCCTGACGACGTCATCAGATGCCCTATGTACTTTACATGACATCCTGACGACGTCATCAGATGCCCTATGTGCGTTACATGACATCCTGATGACGTCATCAGATGCCCTATGTACTTTACATGACATCCTGAAGACGTCATCAGATGCCCTATGTACTTTACATGACATCCTGATGACGTCATCAGATGCCCTATGCACTTTACATGACATCCTGATGACGTCATCAGATGCCCTATGCACTTTACATGACATCCTGATGACGTAATCAGATGCCCTATGTACGTTACATGACATCTTGATGACGTCATCAGATGCCTTATGTACTTTACATGACATCCTGACGACGTCATCAGATGCCCTATGTACTTTACATGACATCCTGACGACGTCATCAGATGCCCTATGTGCGTTACATGACATCCTGATGACGTCATCAGATGCCCTATGTACTTTACATGACATCCTGATGACGTCATCAGATGCCCTATGTGCGTTACATGACATCCTGATGACGTCATCAGATGCCCTATGTACTTTACATGACATCCTGATGACGTCATCAGATGCCCTATGTACTTTACATGACATCCTGACGACGTCATCAGATGCCCTATGTGCGTTACATGACATCTTGATGACGTCATCAGATGCCCTATGTACGTTACATGACATCTTGATGACGTCATCAGATGCCCTATGTACTTTACATGACATCCTGACGACTTGATCAGATGCCCTATGTACTTTAGATGACACCTTGATGACGTAATCAGATGCTCTATGTACGTTACATGACATCTTGATGACGTCATCAGATGCCCTATGTACTTTACATGACATCCTGACGACGTCATCAGATGCCCTATGTGCGTTACATGACATCCTGATGACGTCATCAGATGCCCTATGTACTTTACATGACATCCTGATGACGTCATCAGATGCCCTATGTACTTTACATGACATCCTGATGACGTCATCAGATGCCCTATGTACTTTACATGACATCCTGATGACGTCATCAGATGCCCTATGTACTTTACATGACATCCTGATGACGTCATCAGATGCCCTATGTACTTTACATGACATCCTGATGACGTCATCAGATGCCCTATGTACTTTACATGACAACCTGATGACGTCATCAGATGCCCTATGAACTTTACATGACATCCTGACGACGTCATCAGATGCCCTATGTACTTTACATGACATACTGATGACGTCATCAGATGCCCTATGTACTTTACATGACATCCTGATGACGTCATCAGATGCCCTATGTGCGTTACATGACATCCTGATGACGTCATCAGATGCCCTATGTGCGTTACATGACATCCTGATGACGTCATCAGATGCCCTATGTAGTTTACATGACATCCTGATGACGTCATCAGATGCCCTATGTTTTTTACATGACATCCTGATGACGTCATCAGATGCCCTATGTAGTTTACATGACATCCTGATGACGTCATCAGATGCCCTATGTACGTGACATGACATCTTGATGACGTCATCAGATGCCCTATGTACGTTACATGACATCTTGATGACGTCATCAGATGCCCTATGTACTTTACATGACATCCTGACGACGTCATCAGATGCCCTATGTACTTTAGATGACATCCTGACGACGTCATCAGATGCCCTATGTACTTTAGATGACACCTTGATGACGTAATCAGATGCTCTATGTACGTTACATGACATCTTGATGACGTCATCAGATGCCCTATGTACTTTACATGACATCCTGACGACGTCATCAGATGCCCTATGTACTTTAGATGACACCTTGATGACGTAATCAGATGCTCTATGTACGTTACATGACATCTTGATGACGTCATCAGATGCCCTATGTACGTTACATGACATCCTGATGACGTCATCAGATGCCCTATGTACGTGACATGACATCTTGATGACGTCATCAGATGCCCTATGTACGTTACATGACATCTTGATGACGTCATCAGATGCCCTATGTAGTTTACATGACATCCTGATGACGTCATCAGATGCCCTATGTACGTGACATGACACCTTGATGACGTAATCAGATGCTCTATGTACGTTACATGACATCTTGATGACATCATCAGATGCCCTATGTACTTTACATGACATCCTGACGACGTCATCAGATGCCCTATGTGCGTTACATGACATCCTGATGACGTCATCAGATGCCCTATGTACGTTACATGACATCTTGATGACGTCATCAGATGCCCTATGTACTTTACATGACATCCTGATGACGTCTTCAGATGCCCTATGTACTTTACATGACATCCTGATGACGTCATCAGATGCCCTATGTACTTTACATGACATCCTGATGACGTCATCAGATGCCCTATGTACTTTACATGACATCCTGATGACGTCATCAGATGCCCTATGTACTTTACATGACATCCTGATGACGTCATCAGATGCCCTATGTACTTTACATGACATCCTGATGACGTCATCAGATGCCCTATGTACTTTACATGACATCCTGATGACGTCATCAGATGCCCTATGTACTTTACATGACATCCTGATGACGTCATCAGATGCCCTATGTACTTTACATGACATCCTGATGACGTCATCAGATGCCCTATGTACTTTACATGACATCCTGACGACGTCATCAGATGCCCTATGTGCGTTACATGACATCCTGATGACGTCATCAGATGCCCTATGTACTTTACATGACATCCTGATGACGTCATCAGATGCCCTATGTACTTTACATGACATCTTGATGAAGTCATCAGATGCCCTATGTACTTTACATGACATCCTGATGACGTCATCAGATGCCCTATGTACTTTACATGACATCCTGATGACGTCATCAGATGCCCTATGTACTTTACATGACATCCTGATGACGTCATCAGATGCCCTATGTACTTTACATGACATCCTGATGACGTCATCAGATGCCCTATGCACTTTACATGACATCCTGATGACGTCATCAGATGCCCTATGCACTTTACATGACATCCTGATGACGTCTTCAGATGCCCTATGTACTTTACATGACATCCTGATGACGTCATCAGATGCCCTATGTACTTTACATGACATCCTGATGACGTCATCAGATGCCCTATGTACTTTACATGACATCCTGATGACGTCATCAGATGCCCTATGTACTTTACATGACATCCTGATGACGTCATCAGATGCCCTATGTACTTTACATGACATCCTGATGACGTCATCATATGCCCTATGTTTTTTACATGACATCCTGATGACGTCATCAGATGCCCTATGTAGTTTACATGACATCCTGATGACGTCATCAGATGCCCTATGTACGTGACATGACATCTTGATGACGTCATCAGATGCCCTATGTACGTTACATGACATCTTGATGACGTCATCAGATGCCCTATGTACTTTACATGACATCCTGACGACGTCATCAGATGCCCTATGTACTTTAGATGACATCCTGACGACGTCATCAGATGCCCTATGTACTTTAGATGACACCTTGATGACGTAATCAGATGCTCTATGTACGTTACATGACATCTTGATGACGTCATCAGATGCCCTATGTACTTTACATGACATCCTGACGACGTCATCAGATGCCCTATGTACTTTAGATGACACCTTGATGACGTAATCAGATGCTCTATGTACGTTACATGACATCTTGATGACGTCATCAGATGCCCTATGTACGTTACATGACATCCTGATGACGTCATCAGATGCCCTATGTACGTGACATGACATCTTGATGACGTCATCAGATGCCCTATGTACGTTACATGACATCTTGATGACGTCATCAGATGCCCTATGTAGTTTACATGACATCCTGATGACGTCATCAGATGCCCTATGTACGTGACATGACACCTTGATGACGTAATCAGATGCTCTATGTACGTTACATGACATCTTGATGACATCATCAGATGCCCTATGTACTTTACATGACATCCTGACGACGTCATCAGATGCCCTATGTGCGTTACATGACATCCTGATGACGTCATCAGATGCCCTATGTACGTTACATGACATCTTGATGACGTCATCAGATGCCCTATGTACTTTACATGACATCCTGATGACGTCATCAGATGCCCTATGTACGTTACATGACATCTTGATGACGTCATCAGATGCCCTATGTACTTTACATGACATCCTGGTGACGTCATCAGATGCCCTATGTACGTTACATGACATCCTGATGACGTCATCAGATACCCTATGTACTTTACATGACATCCTGATGACGTCATCAGATGCCCTATGTACGTTACATGACATCTTGATGACGTCATCAGATGCCCTATGTTCGTTACATGACATCTTGATGAGGTCATCAGATGCCCTATGTACTTTACATGACATCCTGATGACGTCATCAGATGCCCTATGTACTTTACATGACATCCTGACGACGTCATCACATGCCCTATGTGCGTTACATGACATCCTGATGACGTCATCAGATGCCCTATGTACTTTACATGACATCCTGATGACGTCATCAGATGCCCTATGTACTTTACATGACATCCTGATGACGTCATCAGATGCCCTATGCACTTTACATGACATCCTGATGACGTAATCAGATGCCCTATGTACGTTACATGACATCTTGATGACGTCATCAGATGCCCTATGTACTTTACATGACATCCTGACGACGTCATCAGATGCCCTATGTACTTTACATGACATCCTGACGACGTCATCAGATGCCCTATGTGCGTTACATGACATCCTGATGACGTCATCAGATGCCCTATGTACTTTACATGACATCCTGATGACGTCATCAGATGCCCTATGTACTTTACATGACATCCTGATGACGTCATCAGATGCCCTATGTACTTTACATGACATCCTGATGACGTCATCAGATGCCCTATGTACTTTACATGACATCCTGATGACGTCATCAGATGCCCTATGTACTTTACATGACATCCTGATGACGTCATCAGATGCCCTATGTACTTTACATGACAACCTGATGACGTCATCAGATGCCCTATGTACTTTACATGACATCCTGATGACGTCATCAGATGCCCTATGTACTTTACATGACATCCTGATGACGTCATCAGATGCCCTATGTACTTTACATGACATCCTGATGACGTCATCAGATGCCCTATGTACTTTACATGACATCCTGACGACGTCATCAGATGCCCTATGTGCGTTACATGACATCCTGATGACGTCATCAGATGCCCTATGTGCGTTACATGACATCCTGATGACGTCATCAGATGCCCTATGTAGTTTACATGACATCCTGATGACGTCATCAGATGCCCTATGTACGTTACATGACATCTTGATGACGTCATCAGATGCCCTATGTACGTTACATGACATCTTGATGACGTCATCAGATGCCCTATGTACTTTACATGACATCCTGATGACGTCATCAGATGCCCTATGTACTTTACATGACATCCTGATGACGTCATCAGATGCCCTATGCACTTTACATGACATCCTGATGACGTAATCAGATGCCCTATGTACTTTAGATGACACCTTGATGACGTAATCAGATGCCCTATGTACTTTACATGACATCCTGATGACGTCATCAGATGCCCCATGTAAGTTACATAATTAATGTGAAACATTAAGTAACGAACTTGTTAGTCACTTAACCTGTCCCTTCCATACGAAAAAGTATTGCCTACAACGTGTTTTAGCGATTTGATCTACCAACTGATAATATCACATGATATGATAAACAGTAGGAAGTAAAGTAGTTAATGTGAAACAGTAAGTAACAAACTTGTTAGTCACTTTCCCTGTCCCATCCCATCGAAAAGTACAGCCTACAACGTGTATTAGCCATTTGATCTACCAACTGATAATATCACATGATATGATAAACAGTAAGAAGTAAAGTAGTTAATGTGAAACATTAAGAAACAAACTTGTTAGTCACTTCCCCTAACCCTTCCCTACCAAAAAGTACAGCTTACAACGTGTTTCAGTGATTTGATCCACCAACTGATAATATCACATTATATGATAAGCAGTAAGAAGTAAAGTAGTTAATGTGACACAGTAAGTAACAAACTTGTTAGTCACTTTCCCTGTCCCTTCCCATCGAAAAGTACAGCGTGCGACGTGTTTTAGCGATTTGGTCTACCAACTGATAATATCACTTGATATGATAAGTAGTAAAAGGTGAAGTAGTTAATGTTAAAGTAAGTAAGTAAGTAATCATATCTGTCCACATACCAACTTGCCTACCTGCCCAACTGATCGCCTGCGACCACTGGCAGTGGCTAGTGGCAGGAACGAGGAACGAGGAACAGGACACGAGGGACGCGTTACTAGAAAAAACGCGAATTTCAGCTAAGCTTCCGCCGATCCAACTTTGTTAATTTTCGATCGATTTGGCTCGAATTTTGTCAGCGGGTGTCTTCTAGACTCTCTCAGTTATATCCAGAAGGAAATCTCTAGAAAATTTGTTTTACAGGTTTTATTAACTACTTTACTAAATTCTAAGTGATCACAAGTGCCAGGCAAAACCAAACCTCTCCCGCCGCTTGGCGGCGGGAGCGATTTCGCTGAATGAAGGACACTAACGGTTAACAAATTCTAGCATTTACAACTGCTTACAATCTATAACTTACGTCGAAGAGTGAAGAAGAGGGATCCACTATAGTCCTTGCATCTGCATCAAACATGAACGTTTTTTCAGAAGTGGAAGATCGAAGCGTAACAGCACCGAAGGAAGAAATCTGCAGCCTTCCCTCATATCAACCCCAGGTAGGGCGGCACGATTTAAATCTCTAACTTGGACGAAAAATAAAATTAACCCTGCTAATTTATCGCGCTGTTCTGCGCCCCTGCGCCCTCAGAAACGAATTCTTCTCATTCTAGTGTGAACGAAACTCAACCTAGAACTGACCGCGAAAAAGCGTGTTTCGTGATCCAGTTGATCGCGAGCAGTCACAAATATACTATTAAACTGTGAATGCTTCGGCAAACCCGCGTCGACTGCGATGCGCTGTTCTGTGTGATGAATCGAGCTCGTCGCCTGTCCAATCACCCGAGTTTGAGGTGCACCCATTATCGTCTTGATCGCACCAAAGAGAATAATCTTTGCCCTTACCGGTCAGAGGATGTACCAGGTTGTTCAATAAGTTTTGTCGTTCGATAAGAAAAACTCAATTTTATGGTTCAAAATACACTTTATTATTCAGTATAATCTCACTGAACATTAATACACTTTAAAAAAATCCAACAATTTTTTTTTTAAAATCCAAAGATTTTTTTTTCAGAAAAAATCCAAAAAAAAATCAAGTCTCATCCATAGTGATGAATCGACGCACGGAATCCACTTTATCGTTTTTGAAACGCTCCCAATGTTGCTGAGAAAGTCGCATTCGAATGTGTTTTTGTTCCATTGTTAGCGAATGCGGCACCATTGTGCACACAGCTTTCTAAAACCCAGAATTTCACTTGAAATATGGCTCACACTGCCTAATGAGATGTCAAGAGCCTCTACTAAATCTCTCTCAGTCAATCGACGATCTTCCAAAACCATGTCCTGTGTTTTGGCCATGATTTCTGGTGTTGATGCACTTTTTGGACGTCCTTCACGTAGATCGTCTTCAAGGCTTGTACGACCACGTTTAAATTCAGCAACCGTTTAAATTCAGCAATTCATCTTTCTACTGTTCTAATTGTAGGTGAACAATTATTATACACTTTTAACAACCGTTCGTGAATTTCTTTTGGTGCTACACCTTCCAAAGATAAGAACTTTATCACTGCAGAATATTGAATTTTTTCGATTGCTGTGACACTGCGACACTAAATGGTTTGCAAACAATGAATGAATTGACAGATTGAAATGAAACTTCACATACTTTCATATGAAGAGTAAACCAACAGAACAAAAAAAAATTGGGCTTGTAGCAACGCCCTCTCTTATCGAACGACAAAACTTATTGAACAAGCTGGTAAGTCCGCACCGTTGCCTGCGGTCTGAACGCAAAATGCCGCGATCAGGGTAAAGCACCCTCGGTTATCATAACCAAAAAGGGGGGTGGGCGCAGCTCTGGGTTTTGAGGGAGGGGGTGCGCAGGAATTTTACTGGCCGTCATTCAAAAATTGGGACTCAGCAGTACAAAAAATATTTGATTTTACGAAACATTATGTAAAAAGCGTCGGTTGTGAGGGATCGAAAAACAAACCTTCAATAACCGAGGCGCCGCTCGGTGGAGAATGCCTCTAGACGGGTGTTTTCTGTTTTAAAGTGGCCTACACTGAGCCTAGTTTCAATCGCGAACTTTTCGCGGCCGAACCAAGAACGATGCATGTGTCTGCCGGGTTGCGAAAAAACGCACTTTTAAAAGCACTGTTCGCGATAAAAATCGCTTTCCTGTTTTTTTTGCCTATCTTGAAACCGGTCCCATTCTGATTCCAATGATGCTTCTGGAATGGTACAAGACCTTCTGGGAATGGAGTTATGGTCCCTCTAAAATTGAGCTAGGGAAAATGGTGGACGAGTTGTCCGAGGCTTGTAACTTCCGTCTTTGGCAGCCGATGTATGCCAGCTGACCTGAGTGAAGAGAGAAGTTGAGAATGAAGGGAAGAACGGGGCTTTTGATCGGAAACCATCGCTCAACTCACGATTTCAAGTGTTCCTTTGTTCACGTCGAGGTGCGGGAAGAGGCGGGACTTGCCCACAGCGGCGGGGTTTGCCCACTTTTCTAAGCCGTTTTGCGGCTCCTGGGTAGCTTTTCGTCCCGCTTTTTCGACGCTGTTCTGCTTCTGAGAGCCACGAGAAGCGTTTGTCATGAAAAATTCGAGGATGAAGTTTATCGCGAACAGTGCCTTTAACTAAGTGCATCCGAAGGTAAAGCACCCGTATTATATTAAAGGTATCACCAAAAGGATCTCATTCTGTGGAAGATTGCTTATAATTATCCATTTTCAGCACATAATTGATTTCCAGTACAATCTGCTCCCTATGCGTTGTACACTCATTACCACTTTGAGTTCGGGGCCGCCAAAATTTCCAAAGTGTAGGTGGGGGTGCACCTCCAAGGGGCCGATAATCAGGGCACGCCTAACTCTGGCCGCAATGGAGATTCGCGCTCTGAACGCGCACACTATCATACTGACAGCGCAGGTTTACCGGTTGTAAAGTTCGCAATGGTGCGGTTGGACCATCGCCGATCCCGTGGTCGGTCCGATTGCTGCGCGCGGTCGGCCCTAAGATTCGTCCGAGTAAGAAAGGCTTCCGCAATCTGAATTTCCAAAGCAAAGCTCATTGAAGCTATTCTGAAATGACAGGCATGAAGTCGGCGGCGAGGGCTGTTGAGCCCACTGCAGCTGGAAAGTGTGCCGATTCAAATTGAAACCATGGGGTGTACTTGAGACGTCGCCTTCGCCAATCCCTGCCGCCTCATTCATGCGTGGCACCCCTGATTTGCGCAAAAGCGCCCGCTTTCTTAAAGCCTAGCTCACTCATTTCGAGCCCGTCGAAGTAAGGCTTATCGGGTTTATCATGTCCAAATCTCCTTCTCTATCTTATATTTTGCCATGACCGACCGCTCCACTGCTTACTCCCCCCGGACTCATCCGAGCAAACTAGAGTTTTACGTCACCGAATCTCTCACAGAAAACTGCAGAAAAAAACTAAAACAGTTGTCATGTACGACTCTCATTGAACCTCGGCATTAGTACAATATTGTTGAAGTTGAATACAGCTCGGCACGAGGTGGTAACCGACTTTATTCGACTGACGTTTCGGCGGTTTCGCCTTCTTCAGAGTCTGAAAGAGCCAATTCCAGTTATAAAAATACACGATCAAACGCCGTAACGGTAAACTCTCCACAGAAAATCGACTCCCAAATTTCCAAACTGATAAACAGGAGGAAAGTAGACCCTCAAGCGATCATGGATCAGTAGGAGTACGGAGGGGCACCGATGGAACAGAAATTCGGCCCGAACAGAACATTTTACATTGACGACTGTTTCATAATTTGCTCGACGCAACAGGAGCTGAACCACTGTTTCGACCTCATGATCGCCCAGTCCGGACACATCAAGCTAACTCGGGAAAAGCCTTGCGATAGCTGGTTGCCTTTCTTAAATGTTCAGGTTCAACTTTTGGGGGATAGAAAAATAACAAAATGGTATCGCAAGCCCTTAAACAAAAACATTTTAGTCCACTGGCAATCGGCTCACCCCACCCAAACTAAAAGGGCAGTTGTCCAGAATGTATTCCACACCGCAGTAAATGTGTGCTCGGACGAACAAGAGCGGCAGGAGTCTAAAAGACTCGCAAGCCAAATCGCACTTCTCAACTGATATGAACCTCATCCAACGAGGCCAAGAGCCGGGCGCGAGCAGGGACCCAACAGACCGCCCAGCGATAAAATTTCTTTCATGATACCATTCATCTCGGATGAAGTGAGAAGCGCCGTCAGAAAGTGCTTGCGAAGAACGGGTCTAGAAAACTCAGTGGCTTTGGTGGACATCCCACCCAATAATTTGAAACGTCAACTGGTCAGAAATCGCCTATGCGATCGCGCCTGCATTATACCACAATGCGTCATTTGCCCTCAGGGCAGGGAAGGTCATTGTGCTGCTACAGGTGTCACCTATCTCATCACATGCCAGAGCTGCGGTGAGGAATATATCGCAGAGACAGCTCGACCACTACATGTGCGTATCAAAGAGCACCTAGATGGGAAAGGAAGGTCGCGTAGTTACACTGCACTTTTGACCCACAGAGATAATTGCCACCAGGGGGAAGATTTTGAAGTGCGAGTGGAGATACTGGCGCGGGAGGTCACGACAAGTGCGCGAAAAGCTCTCGAGGCGTACTGGATCCATGTGAGAGATCCCAAGATCAACCGGAAGGACGAGGGCCTATATATTCACCCCTGGAATTCCAGCCCTATATCAGACTTGCCTTCTGATTCGGGCCGAATTTCTGTTCCATCGGTGCCCCTTCGTACTCCTACTGATCCATGATCGCTTGAGGATTTGATTAGGTACGATACGTTGTCTAATTTTCTCCTGTTTATCAGTTTGGAAATTCGGGAGTCGATTTTCTGTAGAGAGTTTACCGTTACGGCGTTTGATCGTGTATTTTTATAATTGGAATTGGCTCTTTCAGACTCTGAAGAAAGCGAAACCGCCGAAACGTCAGTCGAATAAAGCCGGTTACCACCTCGTGCCAAGCTGTATTCAACTTCAACAAAAACTAAAACGATGAGTTGCATCACAATCTTTTCCATTCAGATTTATATTCGACGACAAAGTCTGCCTGTCGCTCACAATCCGAAGCATGCTCTGCTCAAGTGGAAAAGGACATCAGTCGCTCACTAATTCCCGAAGAATATACACAATCAACAATGCTCAAACGAAACAAAATTTATTTTTGTACAAAAACCATCACAGGCCCCATTCTGTATTTGAGTTCTACTATGAGGCTTCCACGCGTCAGGCTAATTCTACTCTTCGAAAATCACTTTGTGGAGGGAAGTAGCATCAGAAGGGTAATCAAACTTAACGTGCCAGTGAAGACATTCATTTGTATTGGGGATGATGAGACTTCAAGTTGTACACGTTTGCCGGGTGCGGGAAGCACATCTTCCCTCAGAGACAGAGGGATAACTATCTGCTCGGGAGACTGCACTGGTCCCGACACGAAATCGGGAGGTTCTCCGCCATTACAGTACTCGCCGTGACAAACACACAGTAGATACTCCAATGTGAAGTTGTTCGGATACCGAGAGGGAAGCGAGCGCACCAGATAGCACCTGAAAACCAAGGAAGGTGAAATGATACAAAAGGGCTCCCAATATTGTTCTACATCCACATCGGAATAGACTCAACCTAGGATTTCTAGCCAATATAAATTCATAAGGGACAAGACGTTGCTGACTTAAAGCCCTTAGAAAAGGTTATCATTTCGAGCCGCAAGACTGCCACACTGTTATCGCTGGCGACACTACGCAGCATGACATGTGGGAGGTGCCAAAGTTCCTCGGTCAACGAATGTTCATTATCCACTTTATTCAATGCAATCGGAATCAATTTGGTAATATCGCTCACACTTGTAAATACACATCTCTTGTAATCTACGTACGCATTTCTATTTTCGATTGTTGTTCAATTTCATTGACGACTAGAAATAAATACATATAGCCGATGAACTTCGACAGAGAAAGTTAAATGTTTTTGAGGCAATTCTCCATATCCGCAAATCTTCAGATTGAAGGCACTCTGTATCTTACTAGGGAACCTCGTTAGTCAGGTATGAGCTTTTGAGAGACTGTGAATGTTTCTTGGTCAACTCGGATACGCTCTCTTCGAATCTGAACTCGGATTTTGCTACGGACATCTCTGAACGAAGTTATAAGCGTTTTTGAAGCTTCGCGAAAGGGAAAGGGAACCCATCAGCCAATTTTTAGGGTGTTTGGAAAAACATTTTCGGATTTCTGAAAGTTGGGCTCCGCAGAAAAGGTCAAGGATTTGGCATTGCTCCTAAATGTCGTGAAATTGTCTTATTGGATTTGGCTCTCAACTAGATTTTTCAAATGTAGTGAAATAGTTGAATCGATTTGGCTGTTGTTGGTATATGAAGATAACATAATCATTAAATGTAGTGAAATTGTTGCAAACGGATTTGGCAGGAGCTCTATGAATTATCACAGTCAAATCACGCGTCAGAAGGTCCTCTGGCGAGCGAATGAAGACAAAAAGAAAAAATAATAATCCTCAGTCAACAATGCTGAACGAAACGTGGCCTTATGGGCTAGAATTAAGGTTTCCAAATGCTATTCTGCCTTTTCAGTGTGGCCTTTTCAGGTACCAGACCTTCCCTCACCGATGAGATAAAATTCATGAAAACGAAATCTAACGCAATTTACTCGCTACTGACTATGTCTTCGTGTCCTCAACGCTTTCACGGTTCGCATTGTATAGAAACGTTTTGCTGCTAGGTTTATTCCTGTTCTCATTCGATTCAATATGCGCTCCAAGGAAAACCCCTTCTGACGCGTGATTTGACTGTGATAATTCATAGAGCTCCTGCCAAATCCGTTTGCAACAATTTCACTACATTTAATGATTATGTTATCTTCATATACCAACAACAGCCAAATCGATTCAACTATTTCACTACATTTGAAAAATCTAGTTGAGAGCCAAATCCAATAAGACAATTTCACGACATTTAGGAGCAATGCCAAATCCTTGACCTTTTCTGCGGAGCCCAACTTTCAGAAATTTCACTTTTCACAAGGGTTTCCCTTCTACAATATCGTCAAGCTCTAAAAGGCAAGTTGTTTTTCTTTGAAACATAGTGGTAGAAATGAAGAAACAGCTGCTAGGATTGCAAGATAATAGTTGCAACGCGGCTTCCCACAGACAAGATACAAGGCATATACTTTTTGAATTTAAAAATCGAGAAAATGAAGAAATGAGTTTTAAAATGACCCAATTGTACAGGGTTGGGGCACAATCCTAGACGGGGGAGAGGGGGCATCCACCATTCAAATTCAAGACAGAAGTGAAATGAACCACCCATTGGTAAGGCTACCAGTCGGAGTATTTTTCATGAAGTTTCTATAAAAACAATGATTGATAGCAGTATCAGACATCTTTATCAGGAATTTTCCATCATTTCTATGAGTCTTGGGTGGCTCTCACCCCGTCTAGGATAGACCCAGGGTCAGTCATGCTCTAGCCAAACTTCACCGGTTCTTGCTGACGTGGCTCGTCTGCGCCGGCCCATATGTCTGATTCGGAACAAGAACGATAGTTAAATACATCGTACGCGCAGAAGACCGTATATTATTTTTTCATGTTTTTGCGTAGCTTGGCCCCTTTAGTGAACGAAAATGTTGAAGGGGCCCATGAAAAACCTTCATTCTTCTTTCAACTCCCTTCTTCATTAAAGAAAAGTCAATCGGAACACATTGTAAATACGAATTTGAATTTCGCGCCAAAATCATTTTAAGAGTTTTTTTGCATGTGGAGTTCGTGCCGTAACTATTTTTCCTGTTGTCTTACGGTCGCACCAACATTCTAGGAAAAAGTGCTAGATGACTGGCGAGAATTGGTGGCGGATATTAATCTTTGACGCCTTCCAACCTCATCGTCCAACATTTTTGACGCGCCAAAGTTTACCAGTGTGGTCTACCGGGCTCAATCATAAAATTGAGCCTGAAAATGAAATTGATTTCCAGCACGAACGATAGTTAAGTGCGCTAGAAGAGGACTACCGTAACCTTAGGAATGATGTTATTCGGCTCTCTTAAACAAATTTGATGATACCCAATTGATCAATGATAAAGATAAAAGAAGTGAAGAGCGGTGTGTCTTCATTCACACACCGTCCTTCTCCAGAGGTCAGCAGTTGAGGATCTGCCTGGACTACAAGCAGAAAAACAACACCAGCGGTAGTGAAGATGTAGCGAATTCGGAGTCAGAACTTAGAAAATTTTAGAGCCAACTCGAGTGAGATTACAATAGCCTTGTTCTGGCGCAATTGCCTATCGCTCTTGTTGATTCGGAGGCATGACTTGCATACGGTGTCCTGGACATTAAACGGAGGTCCTGCACAGGTCCCATGATGTCCTGCACACTCCTACTAAGGTCTTGCACACGTTCCATGATGTCCTGCACACCCCTTCTGGGGTCCTGCACACGTCCCATGATGTCCTGCCCACGTCTACTACGGTCCTGCACACGTACAATGATGTCCTGCACACTCCTACTGAGGTCCTGCACAGGTCCCATGGTGTCCTGCACACTCCTACTATGGTCTTGCACACGATCCATGATGTCCTGCACACCCCTACTGAGGTCCTGCACAGGTCCCATGATGTCCTGCACACCCCTTCTGGGGTCCTGCACACGTCCCATGATGTCCTGCCCACTCCTACTAAGGTCTTGCACACGTTCCATGATGTCCTGCACACCCCTACTGAGGTCCTGCACAGGTCCCATGGTGTCCTGCACACTCCTACTAAGGTCTTGCACACGATCCATGATGTCCTGCACACCCCTACTGAGGTCCTGCACAGGTCCCATGATGTCCTGCACACCCCTTCTGGGGTCCTGCACACGTCCCATGATGTCCTGCCCACTTATACTACGGTCCTGCACACGTACAATGATGTCCTGCACACTCCTACTGAGGTCCTGCACAGGTCCCATGGTGTCCTGCACACTCCTACTAAGGTCTTGCACACGATCCATGATGTCCTGCACACTCCTACTGGGGTCCTGCACACGTCCCATGATGTCCTGCCCACGTCTACTACGGTCCTGCACACGTACAATGATGTCCTGCACACTCCTACTGAGGTCCTGCACAGGTCCCATGGTGTCCTGCACACTCCTACTATGGTCTTGCACACGATCCATGATGTCCTGCACACCCCTACTGAGGTCCTGCACAGGTCCCATGATGTCCTGCACACCCCTTCTGGGGTCCTGCACACGTCCCATGATGTCCTGCCCACTCCTACTAAGGTCCTGCACAGGTCCCATGGTGTCCTGCACACTCCTACTGAGGTCCTGCACAGGTCCCATGATGTCCTGCACACTCCTACTGAGGTTCTGCACACATTCTACGACGTCCTGCACACCCCTACTGGGGTCCTGCACAGGTCCCATGGTGTCCTGCACACTCCTACTAAGGTCTTGCACACATTCTACGACGTCCTGCACACCCCTTCTGGGGTCCTGCACAGGTCCCATGATGTCCTGCACACTCCTACTGAGGTTCTGCACACATTCTACGACGTCCTGCACACCCCTTCTGGGGTCCTGCACAGGTCCCATGGTGTCCTGCACACTCCTACTGAGGTCCTGCACAGGTCCCATGATGTCCTGCACACTCCTACTGAGGTTCTGCACACACTCTACGACGGCCTGCACACCCCTACTGGGGTCCTGCACACGTCCCATGATGTCCTGCACACTCCTACTAAGGTCCTGCACTCCTACTGAGGTCCTGCACATTCTACGACGTCCTGCACACCTCTACTGGGGTCCTGCACATGTCCCATGATGTCCTGCATACTCTTACTAAGGTCCTGCACACTCCCACTGAGGTTCTGCACACATTCGACGACGTCCTGCACACCCCTACTGGGGTCCTGCACAGGTCCCATGTTGTCCTGCACACTCCTACTAAGGTCTTGCACACGTTCCATAATGTCCTGCAGACTCCTACTGAGGTCCTGCACACTCCCCTACTGGGGTCCTGCACAGGTCCCATGATGTCTTGCACACTCCTACTAAGGTCCTGCACACTCCTACTGAGGTCCTGCACACATTCTACGACGTCCTGCACACCCCGTACTGGGGTCCTGCGCGGGTCCCATAATGTCCTGCACACTCCTACTGAGGTCCTGCACACCCCTACTGGGGTCCTGCACAGGTCCCATGATGTCCTGCACACTCCTACTGGGGTCCTGCACAGGGCCCATGATGTCCTGCACACTCCTACTGGGGTCCTGCACAGGTCCCATGATGTCCTGCACACTCCTACTGAGGTTCTGCACACATTCTACGACGACCTGCACACCCCTACTGGAGTCCTGCACAGGCCCATGATGTCCTGCACACTCCTACTGAGGTCCCGCAGTTTGGTACCATAATGTCCTGCACACCTCCTACTGAGGTCCTGCACACCCCTTACTGGGAGTGCTGCACACGTCCCATGATGTCCCTGCTCCACTCTCTACTGGGCTGTCTTGCACACGTCCCATGATGTCCTCTGCTCCACTCCCTTACTTACGGTCCTGCACACGTTCCATGATGTCCTGCACACTCCTACCTGAGGTCTTCCACACGTCTCCATGATGTCCTTGCACACTCCTACTGAGGTCCCCAGGCAGTGGCAGAAGCAAATTTAGGATGTCCTACACTCCTCCTCATTGAGGTCCTGCAGTGCAGGTACAAATGCAGATGTCTCTGCACACTCCTACTTGAGGTCTTGCACAGGTCCCATGATGTCCCCGTGACACCCTGCTGGGTCTTGCACACGTTCCAAAGGATGTCCTGCACACCCTACCGGAGGGTCTTGCATTAGTCGTTCCATGATGCTGCCCTGCCCACTCCTACTGAGGTCAAAGTGGTCATTATCTGGCTATCGTCCTGCACACCTTCTCTACTGAGGTCCTGGCGCAGGTACAATGATGTCCTACACCCTCCCCTACTGAGGTCTGCGCATTACAATGATGTCTGCACACTCCTACTGAGGTCTTGCACAGGTCCCATGATGTCTGCACACTCCTGCTAAAGGTCTTGCACACGTTCCATGATGTCCTGCCTCCTACTGAGGTCTTGCACACGTTCCATGATGTCCTGCCTTTTTCCTACTGAGGTCGTACACATTCTACGACATCCTGCACACCCCTACTGGTCCTGCACGTTCCGCATGATGTCCTGCACCTCTACTGAGTCTTGCACAGGTCCCATGATGTGCACCTCCCTACTAAGGTCTTGCACGTTCCGCGATGATGTCCTGCACACACTCCTACTGAGGTCTTGCACAGGTCCCATGATGTCCTGCACACCCCAATGTAAGGTCTTGGTATCATTGCCCTGGCGATGTCCTGCACACCCTACCGGAGGTCTTGCACATCGTTCGATGATGTCTCCTGCATACTCCTACTGAGTGTCTCTGCCTTAATATTCTCAAGACGACGTCCTGCACACACCCCCCTACTGAGGTCTCACATAGTCAACCGACACTTCAGCACATCCTGCGACGCCTTCCTTATCGATGGTGCCGCTTTGAACGAATACGCGCCGCGGTCAAGTACATCAACCCGCACAGCGTCCTTCTTCCGAGCCGGACGTTCAAAATGTACACCACCCCTGGAGAGAAACAAGGTGTTTATATGGAGTCTAAGAAAACAATGACTGATAAATCGAAAAACCCACCATTTTCATAAACTATTCTTGAGAGGCCGGTTTCCGAGTTTCAAACGCCCGTTAGGGGGCCCAGAAGTCATTATGGTGAGTTCTGACAATTATTTTCGTCATTCCTCGTGGCCGATTACCTCTAGTCACAAATCTTTCGAGCAGATTTGGTCCACGCCTTCCAAAAAAAGCTCGGTTTTCTGACCGGACGGAGGCGGAGGCGGAGGCGCGGAGGAGGCGGAGGCGGAGGCGGAGGCGGGAGGCGGAGGCGGAGGCGGAGGCGGAAGGCGGAGGCGGTGCAGTGGGAGAACGTTTTTGCACAGGTACTTTGAGAGGTCAGTAACTTTAGAAAGCGGGGACCAGTTGGGATGGAAAAAGTTGCACGTACGCCATATGTAATTTCTTGCAGCGCGTCGAATAGTGTACAGCTCATACCTCTGTTGACGAGTATGAATAGGTGATCTCCATTGTAGGGCATCCGCGCGTGGAAGAGATCAAAAGCCAAATCCTGGTGAGGCGCTTTCTGCGCTCACCACAATTTGCTCAAAACTTTCAACTGGGGGTTATTCAAGGCGCTGGAACTCGAGATCTGGGGTCTGTTTATGTCGCTAGACTTACATGATTACATTGTAGGATTGTATGTGGGGCAGGCATTATGCCTTTTAACTGACTTTACCTACCTTAAAAATTTCGAAAATCAAAACATGGACCTCAAATCCGTGCGTTCGGCGTTCCAAATCAACACCCCGCACAGCGAAATTTTGAGTCAGATCTGAGACTTTGACGAAGCTACTGGGTATACCCAGCACCGTAACCTACCTTAATCTATCAGAAATCGATGAACGGATTGCAGATTCTTGTTTAGCACTGCAAATAACCCCCAAAGCAACAATTTGAGCCATGTATCTATCGTGAGCACTCCGGAAACCGTAGGGACACGTCGCGATTTGCCATCCAGTTCCCCCCTCCCCCGATGGGAAGCTTTGAACAAATCATGTCGAAAAAGCTCAGAAAATCGTCAACAAACCTGTAGATTCGTGATCCAGCGCCCCCAAAATAACCACAGACGATTATAAGATTGCCACACCAAAAAAGTGGCACAAAATTTAGCTTTGTACATTAAAAGTAAAGCTTGATAATACCCATAAATTAGATAGAAGGGTAGGGTATAAAGGAAATTGAGAGCGGGTGTGTTTTCATTCACACACCATCTTTCTCCGAAAGTGAGCGGCCAGTGAAGCTGAACATACTAGGGATTAGGGGACACTAGCCTCACCTGTGATAAAGATAATTAACTTTTACGATATTGGGGCCTACTTTCATGGTGCAAACTCTGGTAAGAAAAACTACTTCACTTCCGTGAGAATTTTGTTGCCGGTGGCAAAATTATAAACCTGTCGAATAACCCACCTGGAAGGAGTTTTCAGAGTGAAAATCTGCAACATTTGTTTTACGCTTTCAGTGGGTATAAATAGGCGCCCAACCGAAAAATCCACGCACAAGTCCAAAACGCTTTCAGACTGTGCAAAGTTTGGAAAATGTGCCTTCACTCGAAATTTGCTCAGTGAGGTAGTTTTGGGGGCTCGACACAAGCATGAGGTCTGTTTCCGGATTTCGCAAACTCTAGCATGCGCGTTTTTGATAGAAAAAAAGAATACGAACTTAGACCGGCTATAACTTTTTCGCAGATGTTCATAGCAAAATCCGAGTTTGGATTCGAAGAGAGCGTATCTGAGTTGGACCAGTTGAAACACATTCACAAACTCTCCAAAAGCTTCCATACCTGACTAGCGCGGTTCCCTCAGTTAGTTGTGTGAAAAGAAAGAGAGTCAATTCGCGTGAAGATGTAAGAACAGAACTTACCCTTCTTTATGAATATCTTCTGTCATTGAGGATCTGTGCCAGCAGGATGTATTCAAGGCAGCCGCGCGCGACAAAACGTTGAATCTAGAAGTCAAAGCCTGTGTATTTTTGTCAATCAACATGGTTTGAAAATTCTTTGAAATATGTGAAAACGAATTAC